>JAYJMB010014762.1:0-45661 GCA_036873735.1 Pouteria campechiana
AGCTTCTCATGGGCAATGAGAGAAGGCTTAACCAAACCTAAGTCACCTATTTTCTTTTGATCTCTTTCAGGTCTAAACACAATAGAGATCACCTGGTCCTTAGTCCTTCCGGAATAGCCAATTAGGTCACAAAACATCTACTATCTCTATGATTTCTTACAGTCTAAATAACAGAAATCACTCGGTCTTGATTTCACCTGGGACAAACTAATCGGATCAAAAATACCCTTTTTCTAGTTGACCAAGTGTCTAGCAACCCAGTCTAGAACCGTATCATCTTATCCGCCTATTATTTCCTAAATATCAAGTCATCGCAATGTGCTCGACGATCCCAAAGACAATACACATCTATTTTGAGAGAGAGTGTGTGTGTTTTATTTTTGGATTTCTAAGATGTATTGTACTTTTTCTTCTAATCAAGGGTTTTCTCCCATCGTGGAGATGTAATTAGGATTACTTGTGGTCTAGGATGTGAACATACAATTTTTTCGATGTACATGACAAGTGTAATCAATTGAGGATAATCAATAAAAATGGAAATTGTTTGATTCATTCCAAAAATGACAAATCTTGTAATATTGTTCCATTCTTTATTTCCACCTCTTTTTGTACTTGTTACACAGAGTTCACCCTCAATGGCGATGGTTACAAAGATTTCTACATCACAAGCCTAGTCGATGGCTTTAATATCCCTTTGGGCATCACCCCGATAGGAGGAATGGGCACCCAATGCACAGTAACTGATTGTCCGGCTGATGTAAACGTAGTATGTCTAGCAAATTTAGTGGTGATGGAACCAAATAATAGAAGAACCAGGTGCAAGAGTGCTTGTGTACAATTCAGCAAACCGGAATATTGCTACACTGGTGAATTCAATCGCCTAGAAACATGCAAGCCATCCCGCGATTCCATCATCTTCAAGAACGCCTATCCAAGGGCCTACAGCTATGCTTATGATCATCTTAGAAGTACGTTTGTATGCACTGGTGGTACCTATCTCATCACCTTCTACCCATGAGCTCCACCCCTGATAGCATAATATTAATAACATATTTGGACTTGGATGTCAGTATTTGGAGTTGGATGTCAGTAACTCCAAGGTTTATTTTCTTACCCCCATCATCTTGTTAAAAGGAAGATCACTACTTCCTTCAGTTACTTGTATTGAATATAACAAATTTATTGATCAATAAAAGGGGTGTTTTAGAGTATCTTGAAGTGATCCAAATTGCTCATCTAGTTAGAAGTAGGCGAAAAATGATTGACACTGCGAATTGTTGAGTGTTTCAGTATTTCGTTTTTATGTTGTTGCACCTCCAAGACTAGTCCCCTAATGGAATAAAACAACTTGAAAGAGAATATTTATTGCTTTATTTTTCTCTTCTAGCTAGATCATATTTCTCTATTAAGACTGGGTTTTGAAGGAATGATTGAGAAAACTATTCCTATTGATTGAAAACCTAACTTTCAATAGAAAATTTCAAAGGGCTAAAAACCTCTACAAGTAGGTTTCTTTGTCAAAATTCCCTTTTCCAGGTAATTACTGTACATGAAGAACTTACATGAATGTTGAGCAACCCGTTACAGATGGAACCTTATTAACACAGCCACAATTTACAGTTAATGAAGAAAATGTTGTTAGTCTCGAAGCTTAGACAAATTTTCACGAGGGAAGGTGTGAATTGGGTACTTAAAATTTTGCTAAACCCCTTTAGGATTAAATGTCTCTCTACCAATCAATCGAATTACTCAATCAATGCAAAATAAGTAAGATACAAAATTTTTTATAGTGGTTCGAGTTAACACTTTACTCCACTTTTCTAAGAGCATTCTTCTCTTAATATCTTGGGTTCTACCATCTTCAATAGCAAAAATACAATTAGTGCACCCTACACTCTTCTAGATTTCAGCTTTAGGGGGTGAGACTATAGTGCTCCCAACACTCTTCTAGATTCTAACTCTAGGGGGTGTAAACAGAGTGCTTCAAGCACTCTTCTGGATTCTAGCTCTAGGGGGCATAAATAAATAGCTCTTGTCTATACCCAGACAATCACAGTTTTTCTTAAGTCTAGCCTTAACTACCAGCTCAAGGAAATTACAATGAATGAATATTGAAAGTTAAAGCACTTATAGACAATTTACAATATGCACAGGGGAAGAATTTTGAAGATTAAATGTAGAAGTAAATGATCTTTCTGAAAGGTGGATGGGAGCCTTCAAAGAAAATTGAGGAACATTTGAATGTAAGGCTCATGACTCCTGACAAAGATATAGTAGGTTTTGGCTTACTTTTGTAATTGCTTTCAAGAAGGGATTAAATATTTTTCTTGATTGTTCTACTTCTCTTTTTGATCCATCGATGCTACATTTATAATTGCTTTGAATTCCATCCATTGATGGTAGGTAAACTCCATTAATAATAGAAGGCCATTCTGGTTAACACATTTGAATTATATGTCTTCTGATTAATTCTCATTTGCAGAAGTGCCAATGACACCGACCTTGGAGAAGATAATTTTTTGATTCTTAATAAAGATTGGTCGAAGAGATTCTAAAATGGATGATGCTTTTATCAATTTTGAAAGACTCTCATTAATGCTAGACAAAGTCTAACAATTCAGTTTGTCCGTTGCTCATCTTTACTTACGTCAGACAAAGTATCTATCCAGCTATCCATTAGACAAAGTCCCTTCGTCTTCTAGTTTGTCCATGGTAAGTAGCAGACGAATGCAATTAGCACGGATGAATTGTTTTTCCAGTAGTTCATTTGTTGGTTTATCCGTTGTAAGTAACAAATGTATTATAGAGGTGTAGGTGAATCATCTTTCTAGTAGTTCGTCTGTTGGTTTGTCTGTTGCAAGTAACAAACAAATCGTAGAGGCATAAATGAATAATCTTTCTAGTAGTTTATCTATTACAAGTAATAGATAAATCATAGAGGAGTAGATGAATTATCTTTGTAGCAGTTCATCTATTAGTTTGTCTATTGTAAGTAATACATAAATCATAGAGGCATATACGAATCCTATTGCTTTGTATTTGTCTATTTTGATAGGTGATCATTGTTTTGATAGGTTATTCATCTATGGATTACTTATGATAGATGAAGTCTATTGTATGCTCATTGCTTTGCATTCATCAAGGATAAACTTCACTTTGATAGACGAACTGTGTCTCGGTTGATTCCTTTTCATTTGAGCTTTGACTGTAGTGTTACTTCATCTTTGGCTTCTGCACTCGCCTGAGCTATTTGTCTCTTTAGCCAAACTAAATGAAGCCTTAGAATATCTTCTAATTCTTTTTTATGTTCTTTTATCCATGAGGTCTGCAACTTGATTCTGCATACTAAATGCTTGAAATAACTATTAGTGCATAATCTCTAATCAAGTTTTGTTTGGCATCAAAACCACACATTTATACTAACATTCTTTCCCTTTTTGATGATGACAAAACTTGATTAAAATTATCTTATAAAAGATAATCTCCCCCTGAATGTATGTAATCAGATAAAAATATTTTGCAAGTTTTAATCATTCCATAAGTTGTCATTATCCATGATCTCTCCTGACTAGTTTATATATGTATTATCCCCCTGATTAGTTTAAGATTATGCATTCTAATTTTTTGTGTTCTCCTTGAGATAATTTTTGCAGGTTCTTTTCCCCTTTTTTTGTCATAATAAAAAAGAAATAGACCACTCACAGTATACATCAACCAACAAAGAAATAAACAAACAAACATGTCATTTCATCACATTTCAGTACGAACAGAGTTACAAAGTGGGTTAGCCTAAATGCAAACATTCTAAGTTTGGAGAGATAGAGTGAGAGATTATGTTAGAGCCCAATGGAGGGCCTTCGGGCAGTGGGGGGATGTGCATCCAAAACTTGAAGAGGTTTCTTCAAGTGTGAGAAACCAAAGTTTTGAATGATGGATGAAAAGATGAGGGGTTGGAGATAAATGCAATATACTTGTTACTTCTATTCCCCTTCTCTTTGAATGCCCAAGAAGATGGTAATATTTGAATCAGGGCTATCTAGCAAAGATGAGATTGAAGGATAATGTCTACAAAGCTAGATTTCGAAGAGAAATACTTCTAATAGAATAAATTGAAGATAGTTGTAGGCAAAAGCATTATCATCCCACCAAGAGAACAACTGAAGTAGCAATTGGTGATTCTTTAATTCCCACCACTCACTTATCTTTTTGCTATGCCAGCATCCTAAAAGTCCTCCTCTGAGTAGCTTCATCTTTGTGGTGTAGAGAAGATTGCTAGTCATGGGTTAACATAGACTTAATGTGGGGGCAATACTAAGTAATTGATACAATGTTTTAAGAAAGAAGGAATGAGTCTTACTAAAGATAGATTTTGATGTGATATGAATAGCTGTAAATTGATTTTTGGCAAGAAAGCAAGGTGTACTTGACCTCAAAAACCATGATTCAAATGAAGTGAGAATCAAACAATGTATAGAGATAATTGGCTTCATCTGAGACAAAGTTGAGCCTCATTGAAAATAGATAAAAAATAGTGCAACTACTAGCATAGAAACATTAAAGATTTCATTCTCATGTGATCAAATTGGTCATGCCTAATTCTCGTGTAATGTTGCAAAAAGTTTCTAAAAGTAGTGGCTTGGTAAAGATGTCAATAAGTTGAGCATTTGTAATTCTAGACATATGTCATGTTTCTCTACATGGTCACTAATAAAGTGGTGCCTAATTTCTATATACTTGGTTCGAGAATATAAAATAGGGTTCTTTGTCAAACATATGGTACTAGTACTGTCACATTTAATGAGTATATTTCTATATCTTAGTCCATATTTAAAAGTTATTGTTTCATTCAAAGTAATTGAGTACAATAACTTCCAACTACTATATATTCAGCTTCTACTATAGAGAGAGAAACACTAGTTTATTTTCTAGAGAATCATGATACCAAACTATTTCTTAAAAATTGATAGGTTCCACTAGTACTTCTTTATCAACTTTGTATCCCCCAAAGTCAGTATCTGAATATCCAATTAATTCAAAACTAGTTCCCTTGGGCTAGTAGAATCCTAGATTTGCTGTATCAACTAAATACTGAAAAATTCATTTCACTATAATAAGATGAGACTCTCTACGACTAAACTAAAACCTTTCGTATAAGCATACACTAAATAGAATATCTGGTCTAGATTCCCTAAGGTATAGAAGAGATCCAATCATACTTTGATATAGTTTTTGATCTATAAGTTTACCTTTTTTATCCTTATACAACCTTGTTGATGGGCACATTAGAGTGTTTGCTGCTTTAATTTCTTCCATTTTAAACTTTTTCAATATTTCTCTAGTATATTTTGATTGGTAAATGTAGTTTCTATAATTTCTTTGCTTGATTTGCAATCCAAGGAAGTAGTTCAATTCTCTGATCATGCTCATTTCAAATTTAGGTTGAATGATCTTTGAGAATTCTTGGCAAAGATACTCATTAGTAGTACTAAATATAATGTTGTTTATATAAATCTAAACTATCAATGTATCCATGCCAATATTTTTGATGAACAAGGTAGTATCAAAATTTCTTCTTTTGAATTGATGATCACTTAAGAATTTGCTCAACTTTTTCTACCATGCTTTTGGAGCTTGTCTCAAATCATATAATGCTTTAGTGAGCTTATAGATATGGGGGGCTGCTCTACATCAACTTCCTCACCTAGATATCCATTTAGAAATGCACTCTTTATGTCTATCTAGAATAATTTAAAATTTTTATAGGATGCAAAAGCAAGTAGCATTCTAATAGCTTCTAATCTTTTTACAGGGCATACAATTCTTCAAAGTCAATTCCATCTTCTTGGGAATACCCCTTAGCAACTAGCATTGCCTTGTTTCTTACAACAAATCCAATTTCATCTAGTTTGTTTCTAAATACCCATTTAGTTCCAATTACATCAACATTCTTTGGTTTTCGAACTAATTTCCACCGTTAAGCTCTTCTTGCATTGCAATGATCTAATTTCCATCACTTAAAGCTTGATCAATGTAAGTGGGCTCAACTATAGAGATGAAAGCATAATAATCACAAATATTTTGCATGGATCTTCTCATTTTGACACCATCATAAACATCACTTATAATTTGATTTCTAGGATGAACACTAGTAAATCTCAAATTAGTGGAAGGTTGATAGGAAACATTACCTATACTTACCTCCTCCTCATTGTCTGAATTTTGTATATCTTTATATTTTGTGGCATCATTTTGATCTTTTAGTCTAAGTTTCTTCATATTAGCTATAGCTTCATCTGCATCACTATCATGCTCCTTTCTTAGGGTTACATTTGCTTCATCGAATTTCACATGTATAAACTCTTCTATAGCCTGTGTTCTCTTAATATATACTCTAAATGCCCTACTGTTAGAAGATTAACTAAGGAAGATAGCTTCTTCATTTTTTGGATCAAACTTTCCAAGATTTTCCTTCCCATTGGTTAGCACATAGCATATGCATAAAGAAAAATTAAAATATAAGATATTGGATTTTCTTCCTTTCCAAAGTTCATATGGGGTTTTCTTTAAGATTGCTCTAATAGGAACCTTGTTCAGTACACGGCAAGTTGTACTTACTGCTTCTTACCAAAATCTTTTGGATAATTTACTCTTATTTAACATGGTCCTTGCCATTTTCTGAATTATCCATTTCTTTCTTTCCACAACTCCTTTTTGTTAAGGAGTTTTGGGGAATGCGAAACTATAGTGAATTCATTTTTTGTCACAAAATTAATACATTTTCTATTTTCAATTCATCACCATGATCACTATGGATAGAGACATAATTGACATTCGTTTCTTATTTTAAACTAGCTTTGAAAATGTAGAGAATATTGAAAATGCTTCATCATTGCTAGTCAAGAGAATCACCCATGTGAATCTAGAGTAGTCACCCACGATGACATAACATCCGATGGTCTAAAGAGATCCATATGTAGTAATTCTAGAGGTTTAGATGTGGATACCTCATTTTTAGGATGGAAGGATATTTTATTTTTCTTTGAAAATTGACAAAATTTGCATATCTAATTTTTGTCATAATTTAGTTTAGGTAGTCCAATCATGAGATCCTTTTTCCACATAGATTTGATATTTGAAATGTTGATATGTCCCATCCTTTTGGCCATAGGTTATCTTTCACTACAATTAGGCATTTTCCAATGATATCATCTAGGTATACTAGATAAATATTTTCATATTTATTTTCACTGAACAATAGCTCATTGTCTATACTGAATACATTGCATATAGATAGTTTAAATATAATTTTGTGACCCTTGTCACTTAATTGACTAATACTCAGCAAATTATGCTTGAGTCCTTTTACATATAATACATTATCTATGCATGCATTGAATAAACTATATATTTTACCTATCCGTTTGATTAAACCTTTGTCATTGTTGCTGAATGCAACTGTTCCTATATTTATTGGCTTCAATTCTTTGAACAACTTCTTGTACCTAGTCATATGTCTAGCCGCTGTCCATGAACCAGGAATTGCCATATGTAGCTTTTAGACTTACCTCCGTCTCCAACTCTACTATGTATTGCTTTTTGAAAGAGATTTGGTTTGCTGATTCATTCTTCATGTGCACCATGTAACATATTTTTGCAAGGTGTCCAACTTTATTGTTACTTTCCTCATATGAGCTTGTCCCTTATGAGTCTTTATCATTTACGTGCATTCCTCTAGCTTGATTTCTTGATGACTTCTTAAAATATTTCTTTTCTCTTCTTTCATCTTTCTTATTCATGTTTACTTTTTCTTCATTGGAACACTTAGGAGACATATATCCGATCCCTCCACATCTATAGCATGGAGGAAGATCTATCTTTCTTTCATCCATTTTCTTCTATTGTCTAGGTTGTCTCCTTGAGATGTTGCCTCTGCTGCTTCTTACGACCATTATGAAGTTTTTGACTACAATGACCATATCATCTTCAGATTGTGGTGCTAGTTTACTACTACTCTTCTTGGTCACTTTAAGAGCGATACCTTTCTTTTGCTTCACTGGCTCATCTCTCTTAATTTTGATCAACTTGTGTCACATTAGTGAGTTGATGAGATCATACACCAGAAGCACGTTTAGATCTTTTGCTTCTTTTATCGTTGTGATCTTATATTTCTATGATTTTGGTATTACTCCCAGTATCTTCATTAGCTATTCAAAATTTGTGATTTCATTTTTGAAATCTTTCAAATCATAAAACTTTTAGAAAATAAGCACACATTTCTGATATGCTCTCCCCTTCTTTCATCCTAAAATTTTCTAGTTCTCCTATCAACATATTCCTTCTATTTCCTTTGACCTATAAGGATCCTTCATAAATAGATACTAATTTATCCCAAATATCCTTTTTAGTAGTGCAAGAGTATCAAATTCAGTTAAAGATAATCCACAAAATAAAGAGTTCATAGCCTTTGCATTATTTTGAATGGGATGACCTCTTCTTTAGTCCATGCACCTATTTTAGCATGGGAAGGGTGATTCCTATTTCAATATCCTTCCAAGATTCTATATCATAGGCTACAATGAATTACTTCATCCTTAATTTCTAGTAAGTAAATTTGATTCTATCAAATAGGGGTGGCTAGGTAGACAATTTCCCCTCGGCAAATATCTGAGAAGAGGATGATGGGTTTGCCATTCGATAACTATAAGTGTTTATGTAGTCTGCTTTGATACTACTTATTAATCCTAAAGCTTAGGCAAATATCAAAAAGGGGAGGGGTGAATTGAGTACTTAAAATTTTGCTAGACTCCTTTAGGATTAAACATCCCTCTAGCAATCCATCCAATCACTCAATCAATGCACAAATAAGTAAGATACAAAATTTTTTATAATGGTTTGAGTTAACACTCTACTCCACTCTTCTAAAAACACTCTCCTTTTATTATCTTGGGTTTTACTATCTCCAATAGTAGAAATACAATTAGTGTACCATACACTCTTCTAGATTCTAGCTCTAGGGGGCGTGACTACAGTGCTCCTAGCATTCTTCTGGATTCTATCACTAGGGGGCATAAGCATAGTGCTCCTAGCACTCTTCTGGATTCCAGCTTCAGGGGGCGTAAACATAGTGCTCCCATTACTCTTCTGGATTCTAGCTCCAAGGGGTATAAATAAATAGCTATTGTCTGCACCTAGACAATCATAGCTCTTCTTGAGTCTAGCCTTAACTACCAGCTCAAGAAAATGATAATGAATAAATATCAAAAGCTAAAGCACTTATATAGACACTTCACAATAAGCACAGAGGAAGAATTCTGAAGATTAAATACAAAAGTAAATGATCTTCTCGAAAGGTGGTTGTGAGCCTTCAAAGAAAATTGAGAAAGGTTTGAATCCAAGGCTCACGAATTTTGAAAAAGACATAGAAGATTTTGGCGCACTTTAGTAATTGCTCTCAAGAAGGGATTGAATATTTTTCTCAATTTTTTTACTTCTATTCTTGATCCATTGATGCTGTATTTATAACTGCTTTGAATTCCAGCCGTTGGTGGTAGGTGAACTCCATTAATGATAGAAGGTCATTCTGATTAACACATTTGAACTCTCTATTTCTGACTAATTCTTGTCCACTAAAGTGCCTGTGACATTGAACTTGGAGATGACTATTTCTTGATTGTTAATAATTATTGGTCAAAGAGATTCTATAATGGATGACGCTTTTGTTAATTTTGAAAGACTCTCATTAATAATGGACAAAGTCTAACGATTTAGTTTATCCGTTGCTCATCTTTACTTACATTAGACAAAGTATCTATCCAGCTATCCATCAGATAAAGTCCCTTCATCTTCTAGTTTATACATAGCAAGTATAAGACAAATCTAGTTGGCAAACAAGTTGTGTTTTTAGTAGTTCGCATATTGGTTTGTCTATTGCAAGTAACAGATGAATTATAGATGCATAGACGAATCCATCTTTCTAGTAGTTTTTCTATTGGTTTGTCTATTGCAAGTAACAAATGAATCATCTTTTAGCAATTTGGATATTGGTTTGTCTATTGCAAGTAACAGATGAATTATAGATGCATAGACGAATCCATCTTTCTAGTAGTTTGTCTATTGGTTTGTCTGTTGTAAGTAACAAATGAATCATCTTTTAGCAATTTATATATTGGTTTATCTATTGCAAGGAATAGATGAATTGTAGAGGTGTAGATGAATTCTGTTGCTCCACATTTGTTTATTTTGACAAACGATCATTGGCTTGGTAAGCTATTCATCTATGGCTTACTTATGATAGACAAAGTTTGTTATATGCTCGTAGCTTTGCATTCATTAAAGATAAACTTCACTTTGACAAATGAACATTGACTCAGTTAATTCCTTTTCATTTGAGCTTTGACCATATTGGTACTTTGTCTCTAGCTTCTGCACTTGCCTAAGCTATTTGTCTCTTCAGTCAAATAATTGACGCCTTGGAATATCTTCTAATTCTTCTCTATATTCTTTTGTCCATGAGGCCTACAACTTGATTCCACATACTAAATTCTTGACAATAATCATTAGTATATAATCTTTAGTCAAGTTTTGTTTGTCATCAAAACCATGCATTTATACTAACATATGTGTCAAACATTCTGGCATGCATGGATATTAGCTCACTTTCAGTATGACTATAAATGATAGAGACCTTGCTAGTCCATCTGGCAATGCAGACGTGGTTTAACTACTCATCCAAAACATGAACCCACTCCCAAGTTTAGATGGACCTCGTCTAGAGTCTTGGAGTGAGTACCTATTAACAAAATAAAATCCTCATTCCTTAGAATTGTGAATTTGTAGGACAGATGTGATTTGGATGGAGATCTGTAGCTAGTGTGGATTAATCATTGGAGCAGGCAGGCCACTTGAATTGTTAGATGGTGAGAGATGCAGTGGCTATTCATGCAAGGGTGGCTACTAAACACATCAATATAGTAGCTAGATTTGGTGTATTGAAGTATTGAATGCAACGATATTGATGGGTTTCTAGCAAGGATGACTAGATCCAAGGGATGGCAGCGAAGTAGAGGCATAAAAAAAGGAGGTGCCAAATGTATGCGACACTGGTTTTAGGCAGTGTGGGTGGTGATGAGTGGCAACAAGCAACAGGGAAAGACATCCTAATATAGATGAATGCCGAGGCATGGTTGCTTCATCAGCCTAGAAGAAGAAACCAAAACAATAGTGTTATTTTATATTTTTTTTGTGACTACACTTGGGTATCTGATAAGGTGACAAGTGAGGATTGGTCGAAACTACAAGAGAATGTTGTTGGACAGACTTGATCGCACAATAGACAGTCAAAAGGTGACAGCGCAATGTGGTAGTGGCGACAAGGTGTGAACAATGATGTTGTTCTTGGATTTTCTAGTAGTTGGTAGTGACAATTTGGTGTGGCCATTGGTGAGGATTAGTGGAATAAAGCGGTGGTTCCAATGTTTGGGTTTGATCGACCAACAACCAATGAAGATGGTGCTAGAGTGGTAACGACTACTATTGGTTTCTACCAGCTAGGGTTTTTCCCTAATGCTGGATGATGCACCAGATTTGGTGCATCGTGGTGCACTAAAGCAAATACGCATGCAACCCATATTGGGTGATTTCAAAGTCTAATTTGGGTATTCTAGGTATCTATTTTCATATTTTTGGGTGCTATAAACATGATGGTAGGTCAAATTTGGTAGATTATGCTTTGATAATGTGAATTTGATGGGGTATACAAATCAACAATAATTTTATGATGATCAATGACCCTGAGTAATAGATCTGATATTTTGATGTGCTATAGAGTTTGTGGATGATGTAAATTAAGTGGATAGTACATTGGTAGGCATGATCAAGGTGGATCACGGTGATCGAAATTGATCAAGGTAAATCAAATTTGATCTAGTTTGATATAGAAGTGAAGTAAGTAGATCTAAGTGGATCAATGGAGAGTAATTATATTGTTTTAATGTTGATCATGCACATGGATGGTTTAGATCAAGTTGGAGTAGTGGACTTTACAGATAAGTGTGCTATAATGTTGCATTAATTATTTTCTTATCTATATGTGTAGGGGTATAGATGAATGCATAGAGACTATGAAGATTAGATAGTAGTTAATCTGTGTTCTATAGAGGACAGTGATTGTGGGTTCTAAGACTATAATCAGTGATAGACGGTGGTGATTCCTATAACTATAATTAAATAATGGATTTGTAAAAGCTTGAGAGTCTTAATATTGTGATGGTTTGAAAAATGGATACAAAAATGTAGGCAATATTTGGTAGTGGATGTAGGGGTGATACATGGATAAGTGCATGGATCATTGCATTGGTACACAAGTAGAATACGGGTTTAGATGTATGTAATTTGGCAAATGTGTGATATGCAAGAGTTAGTGGCATTGATGGCATACGATGGAGTGTAGTTTCTAACATATGAATTTAGACGATGATTACAAATATAGGTAAAGCTCTTGTACTCATGTGATCATCTCAGCAAAAGGGGATACTATGGTTAAAGGGTTATACATGGGTAACAGTTGTGAATACAATTGAATTTGGCCAATCCAATGTGCGGGTGGTGATAATATTGTTAGATCTACCTATTTAATTTTGAGGATAACAAAACTTGATTAATGGAGCTAATGAAAGCTTGTTGAGATTTCAAAGTGCAAAAATAGTTCTAGAAGAAGAAGAAGAAGCTAATACACTTCAGAGAGTGATCCAAAAGAAGGAAGATTTTAGACTATAGAGGATAAAGGAAGATTTAGGTTCTAAATGCCAGACTTATACAAGGAGCTTTCCAAATTTCAGAACTTTAGAATTTGCATTCAGAAAGTTGCAAAGGAAGCTTCATAAGGACATATTCTAATTCAAAAGAAGTTTCAAAGTTTTAGAAGAATGTGTTCTGTGTTTCAAAGAAAGCCTCAAGCCTCAAACCAATTTCAGAAGTGCTTCAGAATGAAAGAATGAAGCTTCAGAGGTGAAGAACATACAAAAGCCATCATATGATTTGAAAGCCACATTTATTAGCTTTAGAAAAACTTTAGAGTATGTTCAGATGAAGAATTTCACATCTCAGAGGATTTCAAATGCAAGTAAAGAGGAGTTAAGAACAAGTGAAATCTTCAGATGATCTTCAAAGTATCTTCAGAGGTGCATTAGATGTTGAACATAAGAGAAACTTATTCATCTGAAGAAACAATGCTCAAAGAAATTTCAGAACATCTAAGAACAGCCTCAAATGATCTAAAAAATATTAATGTTGTTGAATCAAACCATTTTACTTGGCTTAATTTTGATGATGAACATATTTAACTAGCTAAGTTTTGATGATGACTAAAGCACACGAGTGAAAGTTTAAGCTATTGATCAATATTTTCCAAGTATGCAATAATGAATAATGTATCAGGGAAATAATATAAGTGGATAGCGCATATAAGACTATATCAGAGACAAGATCCACAAGTTTATGAGGAAGAAAACATAAATGCTCAAACAAGAAAGAATGACATTAAAACTTTAAAAAACAACGTGTGAAATAATTTCCTAATATGTCTCGAAGAACCGCTAAAGTAATTTAGATAAGTGCCTAAACTTGGACAGAAACAAGGTTTCAAAATGAAGAAAATAGTCTAAATTTTAGACTCAAGCAAATAGTCGAACACTGAAGAAGCAAGTTCGGAAACCACATGACCAATATCGGACATGGAATTAGTTTGGACATTGGACAATAAGAAGCCAAGATGCTAGTCAATGTAAAGGTATTCTCGGACATTGTTGAAGACTAAAGAGAAACTAAGTAGGTCAAGAAACCCAAGTTTGAAAATCCCAGGTGCTAAATCCTAGACATCACTATTGTTCAAGAAGCATGTCCAAAATATTAACTTTGGACATAGTCAACTCGCTTCTAGACATAGCTAGAATCAATTTGTGCGACTAAGAGTAACTCGTGCTAGTCCAAGTTTGAAAACTTAACTCTAAACATGGTGATTCATTTTTAGACATGGCAATTTGCTTTTGAACATAGGTGAATGAAGGCTATTGCAAGTTGAACACTAGTCTAAGTCTGAAATATTAACTTCAGACATGGCTATTCAATTTCGGACATAACAATTTTTTTTTGAACATAGCTCTGAGAAGTCTCTTTCAAGCTAAATGAATCAAGAAAGTTTGAGATCTTAGTTTTGAATATGGAAACTAAACTTAGACATGGTTGAATAGACTTCAGACATGAGTGTTGATCCTGTTCAGATGATGACTCAAGAGGTGGGGGGTTGAATTGAGCCTTTAAAATGTTTGGTTAGATAAAGACTAAAGTACAAGAGTAAAGAAAAGACTGATAACATAATGCACTTAGGCTGATATTTTTATAGTGGTTCACTTGGGTTCCTACTCCACTTCTCTAAGTTAGCCTTACTTGCTAAATTTAGGTTCCACCAACACCTTCTTTGATTAGCAATCTCCTGATCAAATAAATACACATGTTAGTTTCCAAGCTCACCAATTAACTTATACAAATACCAAGCAAGTATCCTAGTTGCTTTCACTACACAGAGGCAAGTTCTTAAACTTGTAGAGATATGTAGAAATAAATATGTACAGGTATTAATGGCTCTAGTAGGCTGATTTTGTACGAAGTTTGAAAGCTATAAATACAAATGAAAATAGTAGGATTCAAATCTCCAGAAGTTATTGAATGAATGACTTTGAATGCTTTTTTGAATGAATTGTAGTGGAGTTGAAATCATGGAAGAAAAGCCTTAAAAACTTAGTAAATGCTCGCTCTTATTTTTCAGTGTCAAAATTTTTATCTTCTTTGATCTCACTTTACTTCTTTTATATTGAGGCCTCTGACTTTCTCTACTATGGTAGGTGAGAAATATTTAATGTAGAGAAATATTTGAATTTAAGACTGTTGTACTTTCAGCTAAGTTTTGAAGTTTATGAACTAACATCTGATCCTCCGAGCTTATAAGTAATATGAATTTTTCACATAGCTTACATAGGTCGCCGTTTATTCGAATGCACCAAAGAAGTATTTTGGAGGCTCTAAAGCAGCGCAACAACAATTTCTTATGTCGGGATCATGGAGGCTAACTTTGAAGGAGTCCTTTTTCTCCGAAGTGATTGTTCTGCAACTCTGAAGGACTAACTTTGAATCGCAAAATGTTTTATTTCTGAAATATTTCACTTTATCTCCAAAGTATCTATTTTTCTGACTCCGATGAGTGGTATTCACTAAAGACTATTCTGTTAACTCTGAAGGCTCTTGTCATTGTCTTTGAAATGCCATGTCAACTCCAAAGAACTTGACTTAACTCTAAAGCTCGTAAACTTGTCACCCCAAAGTGCTTTAACTGTCTCCAAAATTTTTGAGCCCGTGACTCCAAAGAAGCCTAATTAGCTCTGAAGTGATTTGACTTAACCCCAAAGCTTGTATACTCATAACTCTGAAGTAATATCACCACTCTGATGTATTTCTCTTTAGGTTTAAAGTGATTTAGTGGCTCCAAGATGTATTTGCTAAATTAGAAGCTTATAACTTTGTGACCCTAAAAGATCATTGCTTTGTCTCCAAAGCTTTCTAGTGATTTTGAAGCATCTTTGCTAATTTTGAAGTTTGTGACTTTGTGACTCTGAAGAGTTAATCTTCTATCTCTGAAATGCATGAGTAACTTCGAAGGGATAATCTTTTAATGCGGAAGTTGACTCCAAAGCTTCTTTGAGACTTTAATCTTTCTGTTTTCTTCTTTTAAGTATATCTGTGATTTATATACTTAGATTTTTTGAGCATTTACTTAGTTTCTTCCTTTGATCATCATGAAGATTATTCTCCAGTTAAATGTTAAAAAATATTTCTGCAAAATGCTTGATAATGAATTGTTAGTACCTTAATGTGTCACTCATGTCTTTGCTCATGATCAAAACATGGTTGGTGAAGAGTGTTTATCATCAAAATAAAGCTATTTAAGAGTATATATTCCACATTCTCCCCCTTTTGATGATGACAAAACACCGAGTGATGTACCTTTCAAAACTTACTAAAAAATGAATTTTAAGCAACTTAATTACATGGGTTTCAATGAGATTTTATTAATGCAGTGCTAAGTCCCCCTGAATGGGTGCACAAAATTTAAACTATGTTTCATACAAAAAAAAATTTCATACATTCAGTACATCATACAAAAAATTTCATATATTGAGTACATTTTCTCCGCCTTTTTGGCATAATCAAAAAGTGGAAAGAAATAAAGTGAAGATGATTAATAGAAAACATAACTTGTTATGATAAAAATTTATAAACATGATCAAAATTTCATATAGAAAGGATTCCTTACAAAAAGTATAGATTACAAGAGAGAAAGAATTGCACATTTGAGAGATAACAAAAAAATACAGAGGCAACAGAATCAGCGGGATGGTTTGGGTTTTCTCTTATAGGTTTTAGAAAAGTATTCAGGTTTAGGTTGAGAGGTTGATGGTTTGAAAGATGGCTTAGGAAAGGCTATAGGAGTCCCTTTTAAGAGGGCTTCCATATTAACATTCATTTGAGTTATGTACTTTTGATGGTACATGGTGATTCTAGAAAGGTCAGCTTTTTGTGTTCCTTTGGATGTGGGATTCTTGGCTTCTTCTTGGGTTTGGAGAGAGATGGCTGAGATGAAGGTGCAGAAGATGATGATTTGGTTAATGATTTTAGTTTTGGAATTGCAGAAGGTTTTTGGGGGGTTTTTGCTTTTGTAGAAGGTAGTGATGAAGTTTTTGGTTTTGGTAAGGGGGTTGATTGAGAATGGATTTGCCTCATCCTGTGTTGAATATAAGTATTAGATAACTGAGGATATGGGAGAGGATGATTGTCAGCAACTGCCTCTAGATTGATAGTGTTATAGAATGAGAGTTCTTCCTTAGCGATAATAAAGAGTTGATGAGGACTTGAGGGAGATGAAAATGTGGTTTTGGGTTTCTTGGAAGTTGGGAGTAAATGAAGAAGTTTCTTAGAATAATTTTGAAGGATTGACTCTCTATTAGGAATTTAAATTTTGTGGCCCTTGGGAGTCAATGGAGGATTTGGAAGAAGTTAAATCCTATGCAGAATGTTAGGATCTTCAAGTTTTGAGAATGAAAATTCTTGAGGAGATAGAATGATGGACTGAGAGAGAAACATCCTAGCAACTTCAGAATTAATTTTTGATTTACTCTCAAACTTAGAAAATGTCATCCTAATTGGATTTGATATAGGAAAAAGAATATCAGGATTATCATTGAATGTCTTTGGAGGAGAGTGTGGAGGAGTTTGTGGTGGAGTTTGCGAAGGATTGGGAG
This sequence comes from Pouteria campechiana, assembly GCA_036873735.1. NCBI lineage: Eukaryota > Viridiplantae > Streptophyta > Magnoliopsida > Ericales > Sapotaceae > Pouteria > Pouteria campechiana. Next base: position 17,349 of record JAYJMB010014762.1, read on the forward strand.
GTCTTATCCATTTTGGATGAATTAAAGGTGTGTTCCACTATAGAGGAATCTCTTCAATCCATTCAAGAATTACCTCTCTTGATTGTACAACATCAAGCCAAGTCTAGTCTATAAAGATGGATGATCCTGGAGGAAGAAAATGAATTCTAGGTAGAGGTACTATGGTGGTATACTTTCCATGTCTGAAAATAACTTTATGGGGATTGGAGAGATAATCCTCGGGCCTATTTGAATGTGGAATAGAAGAAGGTTATGTTGAAAGAGATGGAGAAACAATTTTAGTAGGTTCATTTTGAGGTTGAGCAACCTCTGGAATTGTAGGAGATGATGGATGAGGAGGAGAGTGTGAGGGGGAAGACATCACTGTGATGGGAGAATTGGTTCAGAATGGAGAGAAGTGATGTGGGGGTGAAGAGTAATGAATTGGAGGTGGAGAGAAATGAGAATGATAAGTTTGATTTTTAAATGACTCTACTAGAGCTTGTAGAGAGTCATGTCGTTAATCAATCTTATTAGTTCTCAAGATCATGGATGACATGACATTGTTAAGTCTTTGATCCATTCTATCCATTTGAAGGGCTAGAGTAGACAAGTGTTCAATATGTGTCCATCTATCTTCTAGGTTGTTCGGGATGGGTTGTGTAGTGGGGATTGATGAAGTGGTTGGTGAGGGTGGTTGATAAGGAGTGGGTCTTATGAGTGATCGAGATCTGATGGGAGTGTAAGATGGGGTGGTTGTTGTTTCTGCTACTACACTTTCTCTTCTTAAAATCTCTTTTGACTCCTCTATTCTGACATGTCTTTCTTCTTATTTTGGAGTCTCTGTTCTTTCTTGTTCCATATTCTCTTCTCTTGCTATTCTTTCTACTTCTTATTCTTGCTCTGGTCTAGATCTCTTTAGTTGTACTGCTCTTCCTGGCTTTTCACTAATCCAGCCTTGTGAAGTTTTCTTGAATCTTATTCTCTTAAAAGTCTTTTTATCTATTATGTTTGAGTCTCTTGGAGATTCTCTTTGTTCCTTAGATAGATTGACACCTACTTTCCTCATTAGCTTGGTTAGAGCTATTCCACAAGGAAGAGGAAATCTTGAGGTGCTCTTTATTGAATAAATGTGATCTGACATTAGTTTTTCTAGATCTAGTCTCCTTCTATTCTTAAGAGCCCACAGTATTCTTCCATCCTTCTCTAACACATCTCCTATGACTCACTTTCTTAGGTACACATTATTTATTAACATAATGTAGGCTACTTTGAGATTTAAACTCAAATGGATGGAGTGGAGATAATTCACTTTCTCATCTATTTCTGCTGTTGCCAAATCAGAAACAGTCTCTATTTGGCCATTCTGGTTTAGCTTCTACCAGAGGAAGATTAAGGAATCTTCTCAAACTATTTGTGGAAACATTTATTTTTACTTCTCCTATCCATGATCTCTTTGTCCTAATGTTTATATTGCATATTAGAGCTCTTACAAATCTTAGATCGAAATTGTCTCTAAAGCTTATATAATTCGTTCATCCTTGATGTTTGAGCCAATCACATATTTCTAATTTCATGCCATTATCTCCAAAAACATCAAAACAAAAGACTCTTCCTTTGATAATCTTTCTATCATAATATCTTTCCATATACCTAGAGTAATTACACTTATTGTTGAAAAATGTTACCTCAAGTGTATTTGTTTCAGGCATGACTCTCTTAGCTGCTCTTTATTCCTGATATTCTTCTCTTTCCTTCCTTTTTCCATCTACTGAGTTGGTGGTTCCCTTTGTTCTTGCCATTTTATTAGAGAAGGATTGGGTTTTAAGATATTGTATGTGTTTTTGAACTAAGATGGGAAGAAAACTGATGAATAAGTTATGATGAAGAGCTTGGTTGAATGGAAGAACTTGAATCAAGTGGGAAGATAAAGGGTTTTCTTTGAAAGGGGTGCTTTAGGTGCTTGAAGAGAGGGGTTGTAAGTTTTCAAAGGTTTTCAAATAGTTAAATAGGGTGGATTTAAGTTTCTTTGAAACATAGTTGGAGGCTTCAAAATTAGTAAGTGCGATCTTTGGAGGCAACGAGTCTCTTTTACTTTGGTGACTCCAAAGCTTTACTTTGCCCATCGGAGGCTACGAAATATTGTGAAATGGATTTTAGAGGTACCAAAGTTTTATTTCGGAGGCATGATCAATTTTCAGAGGCATCTTGGTCAATTATCAAAGGGTCCAAAGGGTGTTTTGAAGGCTTTGAAATGTTGCAAAATTTTAAATTTATTCATTTTATGCATTTTTCATCATATACATGTTTTATTAATTTTTAATTTAAGCATTTGGATCTAAAACACCTAATTCTCTTCTTAATTTACTGAATCTATCTTCTAGTAGAGGTTTAGTAAAGATGTCTGTTAATTGATTTTTAGTGGGCATAAATTCTAAACATATATTATGATTTTGAACATGATCTTTGATAAAACGATGCCTTATTTCTATATCTTTTGTTCTAGAAGGTAAAACTAGATTCTTGGTCAGACTTATGGAGCTAGTGTTATCACATTTTATAGGAATATTAGCAAAGTTAAGATCAATATCATTTAATTCTTGTTTCATCCAAAGAATCTAAGCACAACAACTGTTAACTACTGCATATTCTGCTTTAGTAGTTGATAATGTCACAAATGTTTGTTTCTTGGAAAGCCATGATATGATCATGCTTCCTAGAAATTGATAAGATCTTGAAGTACTCTTTTTGTCTACTTTATATTTAGCAAAATCTGTATTTAAGTACCTCACTAAATTAAAATTAGAACCTTTTGGATATCTAAAACCGAGGTTTGGTATGTCTAAAAGGTATTTGAAGATTCTCTTTACAACAATTATGTATGACTCTTTGGGATCTGACTAAAATCTAGCACACATGCAAACATTAAACATTATATTTAGTTTACTTACAGTCAAATATAATAATGATCCTATCATGCTTTTATAAAGTTTGTTACAAACTGATTTACCTCTTTCATATTTATCCATCTTTATTGAAGTGATTATTGGTGTTCCATATCTTTTACCATCTTCAATGTTGAATTTCTTTTATATATTTGACTTGGTGATGAAGATTCCTTCTTTCTCTTTTTTGATTTGTAGTCCCAAGAAGAAATTGAGTTCACCCATTAAGATTATTTCAAATTCTCCCAGCATAGTCTTAGAAAACTCTTAGCAAGGATTTTCATTAGTTGTACCAAATATTATATCTTCAACATAAATTTGAACTATTAGTATATCTTTCTTTGCATGCTTAATGAAAAGAGTGGTATCTACTTTGCCCTTTGAAAAGCCTTTTTCAATCAGAAATTCGCTTAGCCTCTCATACTAAGCTCTAGGAGCTTGTTTCAAACCATATAGGGCTTTCGTAAATTTGAATATATGATTTGTACAATGAGGATCTTCAAACCTAGGGGGTTGTTCCATATATAACTCTTCATTAATAAAATCATTCAAGAATACACTCTTTATATCCATTTGATATAGCTTGAAATTCATATATGATGAAAATGTAAGAAGCATTCTAATGGCTTTAATTGCAAAAGGAGTATATGACTCTTCAAAGTCAATACCTTTTTCTTGATAATACCCCTTTGCAACTAATCTTGCCTTATTTCTCAACAAAATTATTGATTCATCCAGTTTGTTTCTGAAAACCCATTATATTCCTATAATAGATTGATGATTTAGTCTTGGAATAATAGTCCACACATCATTTTTTTTAAATTAATCCAATTCTTTTTGCATAGCTAAGATCCACTTTTCATCTTCTAATGCTTGGTTTATGCAAGTTGGTTCTAATTGAGACATGAAAGTAAAATTGCCACATATTTGGTGATAGGATGATCTACTTATAACTTTATCGAACACATCACCAATTATCTTATTTTCAGGAATGGTATGCATAAACCTCCAATCTTTGGGAAGAGGTGAGTTACCTTCCTCATTTACCTCTATTATGGATGATTCAGTTTCATCAATTGTTGTCTTTGATAGTGGAGCTTTTACTTGTTTTTCTTGTAATCTCAATTTCTCCACACTTGTTAGAAGATTATCTGTTTCATCATCAAAATCACTATTTTTCTTCATGGAGTTGTATGTTCATCAAATTTGACATGGATGGATTCTTCTACCATCTTAAGTCTTAGGTTGTACACTCTAAATGCTTTGCTAACAATAGAATAACCTAGAAATATTCCTCGATCAGATCTGCTATTGAATTTTCCAAGGTTTTCTTTACTATTGTTAAGAATAAAATATTTACAACTTAAAGTATCAAAATATGAAATATTTGGTTTCTAGCCAAAGTATAATTCAAATAGAGTTCTGTTGAATATGGATCTGGCAAAGATTTTGTTAATAATATAACATGTGGTGCTTAGTGCTTTAGCCTAAAAATACTATGGAAGGTTTTATTCACTCAATATTGTCCTTGCTGTTGGTCTCAAAGGTTAGGCAAAAACTTAAGAGGAGAGGGGTGAATTGGGTACTTAAAAATTATTTCTTAACCCCTTTAGGATGACTCTTCCCTCTAGCAATCAATCACTCAAGCAATTAATGCACAAAATAAATAAGACATAGTAATTTTTATAGTGGTTTAACTAAACATTCTACTCCACTCTTCCAAGAACACTTCTCTTAGTGTCTTGGATTCCACTATTCCCAATAGTAGAAATCTAATAGTGCTCCCAACACTCTTCTAGATTCTAGATCTAGGGGGCGTATTCTCAATGCTCCCAGCACTCTTCTAGATTCAAGCTCTAGGGGGCATATTCATAATACTCCCAACACTCTTCTAGATTCTAGCTCTAGGGGGCATAAATAAATAGCTCTTGTTTGCACTCAGATAGTCACATCTCTTCTTGAGTCTAATCTCAACCACTAACTTAAGGAACATCATAAGAAATTAATATCAAAAGTTTAAGCATAGAAATTTCTCAATAAGCATAGGGGAAGATTTTGAAAAATTGAATGCAAAAGTAAATGATCTTCTCAAAGGTAGTTGAGAGCCTTCAAAAAAAGTTGAGGAAGGTTTGAATGCAAGGCTCTTGACTCTTGAGAGATTATAGAAGGTTTAGTTTAGATCAGTAAATGCTCTTTAGTAGGATTTGAATGATTCTCTCAATACTTGGTTGGTTCCTTCTACTCCAATGATGATTCATTTATAGTTTATTTGAATTCTAGTCAGTAGTGGTAAGTGAGCTCCATTAATGATAGAAGACGTTATGATTGGTGTATTTTAAATCCTCTAACTTTTTCTTAATCCTCGTATATTAAAATGCCTGCAGCACCGACCTTGGAGAAGATAATTTCTGATTTCTTAATAAGCTCTAGTCAAGGTATTACTGCAACATCTACTTCTTTCATCAGTATAGAAAGATCGTTATTAATGCTGAGAGAAGATTAATGATTTATTCTGACCATTGCTCATTTTTTACTTATGATAGATAAAATATTTGTCCAGCTATCTATAAAACAAAGTTCCTTCATCTTTCTCTTACATAAGTGGTAGACAGATCATCTTTTCTATTGCTTTGTTTATTGAATTGTAGAAGCACAGAAAGCTCATTACTTAAGTGCTTCATCTGTTGAGCTGTCTGTTGTAAGTAATAGATGAAGTATTGGAATGCAGATGGATTTCCTTCATGGCTTCATCTGTTATGAAGTCTATTGCATATAATAGATGAACTCAGTTTGAATAGGTGAACTTCTTTGCTTTGTGATACGATTCTTGCTTCTTCTGCTTTGTTTGTCGACAACAGACGATCATTGGCTCACTTGTGATAGACGAAGTCTCTGCTTTGCCATACTATTCTTGCTTCTCCTCTTTGTCTGTTGATGGTAAATGAAGTTTTTGTTCTACTGGAAGATCTTTACTCATTCTGCCTTTGTCTATTCTCATTAGACGACCATTGGCTCAACTATGGCTTGCTTATAATAGACAAAGTCTATTGTATGCATACTTTCTTACATCCGTCAGATATAATCTTCCGATTTAACAGACGAATGGAACGTGTAACACTTGTGGTGTTTGAAATGTGAAAATGAGTAGAGTCTACTTCATTAATTTGATAAAATTGACTATTTTGAGCTATACTTAAGTTAATGGGAAGAAAAGAACTAAAATGATGAATTTAAGAAAAAGCCTAATTATGATCAATACGAATGGCCTAAAATGGTCATCATACATATTGTAATGTGTGTGGAATATTGGATTGAGCATTGAATGCAATTTAAAATGAAAATGGCATATGGAGTCATTTATAGTAGAAAAATGTTCGTAAAAATAATTGAATAGGTAATTTTTGATAATTGACCTCAAATGAGGTAGTGAATGGTATGAACAAGTAACATTTCATATATGAGATGTGTGAGAAGTGTTTATTTGATTTTCAAAGTATTTTCTATGAAATGAGATCATTAGTGACTTTTATAAGTGTGAATTTTGATTTTTGATTAGCCTTTATAATGAATGGGTTATCAATTGAGTTTGAAGTAAGAGTTAACCTCTTAAATGAGTAATTGAGGATGATTATGCATGAAATTAATGGAAAATGTAATAATTGAGATTCTAAGAATGATAAATGAGAGAAAAAGTGGAAATTTGAAAGAAAACTAAAGGAGCACAAGTATGCATTATGAAAATGCTGAATTTGAGAAGTGGGTTCATTGTTATTGATTTTTGACATGGATAATGGGCTAATTAGAAAATGTGTTCAACATATAAGTTGTATATCATGATATTATCTATCCAATTGAAGAAACATCACTCCATTCTGATGTTTTATGAGGACGTTATGACTAATATACTGAAGTTATTGCAAATGATAGAAAAATAACAACATGAATGTTATGGGTCACATTTATTGGACTTTTTGACATATTTTGAGAATGATTTGGAAAATGTTGTTAATAGAATAGTTGTATTCCTTGAAGGTATCTTTTCAATGCCTTAAAAATTAGGGCATTTGGACATCATATGATAAAGTTATACTCAAATTACTAGTGGTATATTGGGACAACAAGTTAATGTTGCGACACAAGAACTCAATGTTGTGACACAGAGAGTCAATGTTACACTATAGGTTAATCTCATGACATAGGAACTCAATATCATGATATAGAAAGTCAATATCATGACATAATTTTTTTATGTCATGACATTGAGCAGTCAACGAAGTCTGTGTCATGACATAGAAAACCTATGTCACGACATAGGTCCTATAACGCGTCAGAATACCCAAAAAATCCAACTTTTTAAGCTCGAAACCCCATCCTATTTTTCATTGTCCCATCCCATTTCTTTTTCTTCTTACCCTAGCTTTAGAACCGATATTGTTTAGCTCAAATTCATGCCATTTGAGATTGGGAAATCTCTTGTTTAAGTAGAGAATCATACAAGCAAGCCCCTAAGCCCAAGTCTTAGCATTTTGGATAGTGGGAAATGGAGGCAGTGCCAATTTCTTGCAAGTGGAAGGGGCTAATGGCAACTTAGGATGTGGATTCTCATTCATGGATGGAAGACACAACTATATTCCATGGTAAGCCAATTCTATTAACTGAAAGATTTTGTTAACTAGGGTTTTGTATGAATTGTAAACAGTGATTTTTGGGCAATAATTTGTATGGATTCATGTATAAAACCATAAGAGAAATGATTAATCCATTCATAATAATGGTTTAGAATAGAATTGAGCATAAGAATTTGGGGTTTGCTCTATTAGGGTTTCAAGTAAACCATGAACAATAACTTTTTGGAAGAATTGGATATGGATTGATGTGACAATCATGGAGAAGATGATTAATCAGTTAATTGTAGTGTTTTTGACATGCTTTGGATGTGAGAAAATTGAATTATGTTGTGATCCATGAAGAAAATAGTAATTGAAGTGAATAATGAATTGGGGATTTCATATATAATGACATTATGCAATGTTTGGAATGGATTAGGAACTCAATTAACTTATTGTTATGGAGAATTCAATATTAATTGAGTTGTAAAGTGATTATGTATAACTGAAAATGGAATTTAGAGGTTATGTCTTAATGAAAATGTTAAGTTGAGCAATTTACGATATATGTTTGACAAATTGCTTCAATAAGAAATAAAGTGGGCTTGAATTTTTGATATATATGATATATGCAGGGACAATTGAACTTGGATTTAGAATCAAAGAATTTAAAGAATTGTTCTGGTGCGGTGCTATGATTCCATACTAATGTAAGTAGGCTCTTTCTTTTGGCTTTATGAAATATGTCATTGATTTAACCGAGAATTTGTGTTTTGATTGGGGATGGTGCATATCCCACATTTCTTTATGTCTAATTTGGGAGTACACAAATGTTTGGGATAATGTATATCCCATGGTTTAGAATACTTAGTGTTTTGTTTCTGAGAAGTTTATTTGATTGTTGAGGAATAGTGAGAATGATTTATAGAAATGATATTATGATTTATAGAAATTGATAAAGTGATATGTATGTATGAAGTATATTGGCATAATTGAATGCAATCATTTGAGATTGAATTGATAATGTAAATGAGGGTTTCATTAGTATAGATTTTGATTCTTTGGATTTAAAATTTATGTGTTGGTTTTAAACATACTATTTTGATTCATTATTATTTTTAAATCATGCCTGCTTACTGAGTTGCCTGGACTCATGCCTTCTTATTTATTTTTTAGCTGATAAGGTAGGTAAAGAATTCTAACTAGGAGTTGGAACTTGTGAGCATGGTTTAAAGACATTATTTTTGTGATAGGATAACTTGGAATTGAAATTGTATGTAATTGTATATTTAGATTCAAATGCTTCAAGTGATGTATAATTATAATTCAATTGGGCTTATATAATTGTAGTGGAAATATTTTAATTAATCTATGATCAAATGTATGGCATGTTATAGATTGGTATATTTAATGTTGTATTAGAATGATATGACCCCAATTTGGTATATTGCCATAATGATTTGGGCTCATCTTGGGCAGTGGGAGTGTGAGTGTGTGTTTTAGAGTTTATGTTATTGTTTTATTTTATTTGATAAATATTGTATAGGTTTGAATGGACGAAATTCAGAGGAGGATCTGCCAAATATTGGGCAGAGCACCCTACGCTAAAATTGGGCAAATTGAGGTGAAATATAGTGTAAAAAGGGTAAATCATGCCTCAGAAGGTGAGGCATGACAAAATGGTATTAGAGCTTAGGATTTATCTATATGATAAGTCCTAGACTCTAAGTGATAAGCTCAGGATCATGATGGCTATGAGATATTAAAAATAGAGATAGGAAATGCATGCCTAAGGATAAGTTGATCATGATTTGAGAACATGAGAGAACATTAGTTATGGGTAATAGGAAGGCATGAGGAAGAAAATAAAGGTCAAGTGAATGATAATTGTGTAGGTATATGATCATGGGTAATTGGTATGAATAAAATTTGATATTCATAGAAGATGAATTTTGAAATGACTATAGAAGCATTGTAATAGCATAAGCATGATTGAAATGAGTAATTATATCGGCAACAACTATAAGTTGTGATTCAAGTGACACAGGGAAGCATGGTGATGGCACAATGAAGTTTGGATATTGAACTAATTTTAATTTTGTTTATTAGATTGAATTGTAATGGAATCAACTGTGTAAACCCTTATGAGTTATTTGATGAATTCAACTTGAGATGGTATGATGTAATATGATTTCCAGATGTTTATCTATATTTTGATGGATTATGGATTTAATTCAAAATTGAATAAATGTTGTAATGAATTATATGTTAGACACTTTGTGAATTCCTTGACGAAGTTTTGATTGAAAACTTAGTTTGTGAATAAATAATTTTTCTTGTGGACATGTTGATTTGAATAAATAGTTATGTGAGCCATGATGATGTTGATTGACATTGGGTTTCACTAATGTTGAATTGGATTGTATTTATTGAAATTATGTTATGTTTGAGTGAATAATTTTGTTTGTGAGAAATTAAAGTGAATAAATTGTTGGATAGGGATAGTGAGTTGAATATTTGGGCAATTGTAAAGTATTGATGTTATGAATTGGGATGGATGGATAAAAGTAAAAATTATTTCAGAGGTTATTCATCAAGTCATTTATGGAATTACCATGTTAAGATGATATTGTGTTATATGATAAAATGATGTGAATTGTGATAAAGGAAATTATGTATCCTTATCTAGCCTACTTGATGTGCTCATTGGAGTGCTTGCTACCTTAACTTCTCCCAATTTGAACTTCTTTAGCATCTCTCTAGTATATTTGAATTGATAAATATAATTTCCATAATCTCTTTGCTTGATTTGCAATCCAAGAAAGTAATTTAGTTCTCCTATCATACTCATTTCAAATTCAGCCTACATGATCTTTGAGAAATCTTGACCGAGTTTTTCATTAGTAGCTCTAAATACAATGTTATCCACATAAATTTGAACTATCAAGATATCTTTGTTAATATTTTTGATAAACAAAGTAGTGTTAACCTTTACTTTCTTGAATTTATGGTCACTTAAGAATTTGCACAATCTTTCATACTAAGCTCTTGGAGCTTGTCTTAAACCATACAATGCCTTGGTGAGCTTATATACATATAAGGTTGATCATTATTCTCAAAACCAGGAGGTTAATCTACATACACTTCTTCACTTAAATATCCATTTAGAAATGCACTCTTTACATCCATCTAAAATAACTTTAATTTTTTAAGGATGCAAAAGAAGTAGCATTCTAATAGCTTCTAATTTAACTATAGGGGTATATGATTCTTCAAAGTCAATTCTTTCTTCTTGAGAGTACCCCTTAGAAACTAATCGTGCCTTGTTTCTTACAACTAACCCACTCTCTTCTAGTTTGTTTCTAAATACCCATTTAGTTCCAATTACATTACCATTGCTTGTTTTTTGAACTAGTTCCCATACTTTGTTCCTTCCAAACTGGTTAAGCTCTTCTTGCATTGCTATAATCCAATTTTCATCATTCAAAGCTTAATCAATATTAGTTGGTTCTATTATAGATATGAAAGCATAATGACCACAGACATTTTGCATAGACCTTCTTATTTTGACACTGTTATATACATTTTTTATGATTTGTTTTAAAGGATGACTAGTAATAAATCTCAAATCAATAGGAGGTTGATAAGGAATATTATCTACTCTTACCTCCTCTTCATTTTCTGAACTTTGTACGTCTTCACTGTTGGTGCCATTCTTTTGATCCTTCAATTTGAGCTTCTTCATATTTGTTGTAGCTTCATCTACATCACTATTACACTCCTTTCTTGGGGTTATATTTGCTTCATCAAATTTAACATGTATAGACTCTTCTACAACCTATGTTTTCTTAATATGGACTCTAATTGCTCTACTGTTGGAAGAGTAACTAAGAAAGATAGCTTCATCGCTCTTTGGATCAAACTTTCCAAGGTTATGTTTTTCATTGTTCAACACATAGCATAAGTATCCAAAGTGATCAAAATATGAGATATTTGGTTTTCTTCCTTTCCCAAGCTCATATAGGGTTTTCTTTAAGATTGCTCTTATGGTAACCCTATTTAGCACATGGCAAGCTGTACTAATTGCTTCTCCCTAGAATATTTTGGATAATTTATTTTCATTTAGCATGGTTCTTACCATTTCTTGAATTGTTCAAATATTTCTTTCCACAAGTCCATTTTGTAAAGAGGTCTGGGGGATGAGAAACTATGAAGAATTCCTTTTTCATCACAAAAATCAATGAATCTTCTATTCTCGAATTCACCATCATGATCATTATGGATGGATATAATAAATATTTATTTCTCATTACTAGCTTTGAAAAAGTATAAAACATTGAAAATGCTTCATCTTTGCTAGTTAGGAGAATTACCTATGTAAATCTAGAGTATTCATCCACTATCATGAACACACACCCACATATATCTTTTTCCTCCAAATGTGACTATGTCTAATGGTTCAAATAAATCCATATGCGATAATTCTAGAGGTCTGAATGTAGATAATTCATTTTTAGGATGGAAGGATACTTTGGTCTATTTTTACTATTGATAGGATTTGTATATTTAATTTCTATCATAGTTTAATTTTGGTAGACCAATCACGAGATCCTTTTTCCATAAAGATTTGATATTTAACATATTGATATGTCCCACCCTTTGTGTCATACCTATGGATCATCCTTGGCTGCAATTAAGCATTTTCCAACTATATCATCCAGCTGTACTAGATATATATTTTCATGCATTTTTTTGCTAAATAGTCGATCATTGTCTATACTGAATATATTTCATGCAGATGGTTTAAACATAACTTTGTGACCCTTATCACATAATTGACTAATGCTTAGCAGATTATGCTTGAGTCCTTCTACATATAATACATCTTCTATGCATGCATTGAATAAACCATAAATTTTACCTATTTCCTTAATAAGACCTTTATCAATATTGCTGAATGCCATTGTTCCTCTATCCATTGGTTTTAATTCTTGAACATCTTTTTGTTCCTTGTCATATGTCTAGAATAGCCATTATGCATGAACCATGCATTTTTAGACATAGCTTTAAGACTTACCTGCATTTATAATAAGTACAAAAAGAGAAAAAATAAAAATGGAACAACATTAGGAGATTTGTCATTTTTGGAATGAATCAAATAATTTTCATTTTTATTGATTGTCCTCAATAGATTACACTTGCTATGTACATCAGAAAAATTATATGTTCAAATCCCAGACCACAAGTGGTCCTAATTACATCTCTACAATGGGAGAAAATCCTTGATTAAAAGAAAAAGTACAATGCATCTTAGAGACCCAAAAATAAAACACTCTCTCTTAAAATGAATGTGTGCTGTCTTTGGGGTCACCGAGCACATTGCGATGGCTTAATATTTAGGAGATCGCCTCAAGTCAATGGGTAGATAGGATGACGTGGCTCTAGACTGAGTTGCTAGATACTTGGTCATCCTAAAGAATGGGTATTTTGATCCAATTGGTCTATCCCAGGTGGAATTAAGACTGGCTGATTTCTGTTGTTTAGATTATAAGAAACCATAAAGGCAGTAGGTTGTTTGTAACCCAATTGGTGTATCTCAGAAGGACTCAGGATAGGGTGATCTCTATTATGTTTAGACGTAAAAGAGATCAGAAGAAAATAGGTGACCTAGCTTTGGTTCAGTTTTCTCTCATTGCCCATGATAAGCTTAAGAAGAGTGGGTTAGGATGACTGAATTTTAGGTTAGTTTTCTCAAATTGCCTATGAGAAGCTTAGGAAGAGTGGGCCATGATGACTGGTTTAGTTGATTTGATGAATGATATTTGCTAAGGTTTAACTTGGTGAGTCATGACTTGGTGACTCGGTGAGTCATGACTTAGTGACTCGATCTTAGACTTAGGCTTTTGAGTGATTAGATGAATAGTATTTGCTAAGGTTTGACTTGGTGAGTTATAACTCTGTGACTTAGTGAGTCATTACTCAGTAACTCGGTCTTATACTTAAGCTTTTAAAGGAGTTGATGAGTAGTGTTTGCTAAGGCTTGACTCGGTGAGTCATGACTTAGTGACTCGGTGATCCAATCCTAAACTTAGGCTTTTGAATGAATGGGGAAGTGGTGTTTTCTAATATTCTGTGAAAAACTAAAAGCAAGCAATCTCTGTCATTTATATTGTGAAAGATTGAAGATCCAGGTTGCATGAATTAAGCTTAATTACACTTTGAGTTAATTAAGCCTAATCATGGTTAGCATTAATGATAGTGATTAGTGCTAAATGATAGTTCTTAATTGATTTAAAATAATGTCATTAGTTCCCTAATTTATGAGACATTTATAGGGTTTAATCAGGATTCAATGTGTTTTAATAGTCTAATCTGGCATTATCTAGTTGCTCATTAATCAAATGGGACCGGCCATTACCACAACATGGGTGGGACCCATGTGTGTAACCTGACGGAGCCATGTCAGAGTTCTGTTACGCACTAGAGAAATTATTAGTGGCCAAAGGCTACTATTGTCAAGTAAGGCACTTGCCTCTTGAAGACTCCTCCAAGCTCCTTCAGAAGAAAATTCTCCCCATTCAAGGCTAAGAGAGGGGGTATTTATAAGTTTTTAGCCTCTGGGGTAATTTAAAAATTTAGAAAAATATGCCTTGGTTGCATCTGTAAGAGCATTTTGTGTATTTTGGCAAATTATCCCTTAATTGCACCTGTATGGGCATTTTGGGCATTTTAAAAAATTAAAGCATGACTCCCACACCCTGGGAGGGACCTGGACTCCCACACCTTGGAGGACCTTGACTCCCACACCTTGGAAGGACCTTGACTCTGACGCCTTGGGAGGAGCATGACACCCACAGCTTAAAAGGACCTTGACTCCCACGCCTTGGAAGTGGCTTGACTCCCACGCCTTTGAGGAGCTTGACTCTCATGCCTTGGAAGGAGCTTGGCTCCCACGCCTTGGAAGTGGCTTGACTCCCACTCCTTGGATGGAGCTTGACTCCCACGCCCTGTGAGTGGCTTGACTCCCACGTCATGGAAGTGGCTTGACTCCCACACCTTAAAAGGAGCTTGACTTCTATGCCCTATGAGTGGCTTGGCTCCCACGTCATGGAAGTGGCTTGATTCCCACGCCTTAAAAGGAGCTTGACTCCCACGCCTTGGAAGGAGCTTGATTCCCATGCCAAGGGCATTTTTGGAATTTTCACTTGCACATTTGGCAAACCCCAAGTATTTTAATTAATTTAATTAAAATAATATGGGTTGCCAAAATCCCATTAATTATATGCACTCTGATGTGGGTACCATACAATTAATTTTGTAAAATAGATTTTACGATGCACTCTTTTATATACCTCAATATATTTTCAAAAATCTATTTTATTAGAGTTGATTTACAAACCTTATTATATATGTATACATACATATATATTAAGTTCAATTTCACAAAAATAATGTGGACAAATTTATATTTTTGAAAAATGCATGCTTAGCAAAAAATATTTTTGCTACATGTTTTGCTAACTTCTTTACTACACACGAGAAAAATCATTGCTCTTTGGACAATAAAGTCTGCCGATTACATAGCCCATCAGTAAAACTATGGGGAAACCACTCCTCCTGTTCGTAACCAAAATTTTCAAATGCTGCATGATTAGGGTGGCTTGCTGCCAAGCCTCAATTGTGTGGCACATAAGCTTGCAATAGTCCCTCCCATCTTCATGCCATGTCAGCTGCACGCATGTTCGCCCATCTACTGCATGACACGTCACTTCTCTATTAGCCTGAACCAAGCTTGTTCAGCATTCGTTGCTCTCCAAGATCCTGAACAGAGAAACAAAAGATGTTGGGTAGGGGAGAGATGGGGACTCGTCTTCCTCATGGTTGTCCATGAGTCTCCACCTGATCATTTCTTTTCCAGCGAACCACTCAACATGTCCTTATGTTGTCTTCCCATCTGCCAATGATGCTGCCTATCACTAGTCACATGGTGCTACTGATGAATGCAAGCTGGCATCACAACTTTAGGTAAGTGGAACTAGCCTAGATCTGTTGTCATTGCTTGCCGCCATCGATGCTGCCCATCACTGCTTGGTGTTCCCATTTTTTGGCAGATTGGGGAAGGAACCCACTACTATGCCTCTTCCGCCGTCACTATTCGACCATCGAACAGTCAATTTCCTTCGGTCAAAAACTTGGCGATGACTTCTTGATCTCTGATAACTCTTCTTTGTGTTGGATCATTGATTTTGTTCGATGGAAAATTCAAAGATGAGCTGAAAAAAACATCATCTTCCTCCTTGATGATGATGCTGCCTCCCTTCACCGCTACCGTCCAACCATCGGATGGTTGATCTGATCCAACCAGAATGTCTCTGCCAGCTGTTTGATGTCCAATAACTCTTCGACGCATCGGATTTCACTTCTATTTGCAAGAAAATTCAAACAGGAGCCAAAAAAACCCATTTGCCAATGACCGTAGGTTGCCGCTACTGCTGTCTTCTCGTTGTTTATTGCCGATGTTAATGCCCATTGCCATCCAATTTCCTAGCTGTCGATGACTTCTTGCCTTTCATTGTCTCCAAATTTGCTAGTGTTTTGGCATTGGCCGTGGATGTAATTAGCACCTTTTGCACGATGCGCTGGTCTTCCAATCATCCAATCAGTGTCCCTGAAATCCGTTGCTGCCAATCTGAGCCATTGGATCAAGCTCACATGCACAGGGCTGCTAATCAGATCATATCAATCTATTGCCCCTATCTCTAATGGCAGGAGAGGGTTGCTTGCACGGTTAAAGTCTTTACCTTCTAGTTAAATCTACTTGGTTGCATGACATGTCAGTGTTGTCTTCCATTTGCCTTTGTTGCATGGCTTGTTGGGTGAAGAAGTTATCCATTTTACTCTTTGTAATACTCATATGAATGCAAGATTTTGGCTATTTGTAGCTTAGTGGATTAATACACCAACAGAATGCCCTAGTGGTTTGTTAGCCTGGGAAAACATTTGTTTAGAATGGTCAGGGTAATAACTATGGATGATTAAAAGTCTAAAATGGTAGTTTGAAACCATTATTTAATCCATTAAGGTTATTGGAAGAAGATACTTGGAATGTTAAAGTGAGAGCTTTTTCCTTTTCCATTGGTTTCCTAATTTGGAAAATACGTCAGAAAGTTCTCCTTGCATGTTCCCAATTTTGGTTTGCTTTTGAATTAAGGCTGCCACCAATGGCTCTTCCCCTTTATATAAATCCATCTCCCCTCCAAATAGAGACACATTCTCAGCTTTCTAAGAAGCAACAGATTCTTTGATTCTACAACATTTTGACAAGTTGTTTCGAGAACTTAAAAATTTTGCTCCTATTAAAAGGAGAGCAAGAACCCTATTAACATAAGCCCCGTTGTTTCCCATTTTCCCCTTCTGACTTTAGCTCTCCCAAAATCAAGGTAAGCTTTATGTTTAATCTTCCATTTCATTCAAAATGCTTAGAATGGTTAAATATCTCCTCCTAATTTCATTGAAAACCCCATGATTTCTAGAATCTGCGCTGCAAAGAACTATTTCCCTTTCTCCATTTGGTTTTGCATTTTTTTAGTACATTTTTTTATTAGTGCATATAAAATGCTCCTGTCATTTGTTGGAATCCATTTTTCTACAAAATAAACACATGGCAGACAGTTTTTAGAACCCATAGCGAGAACTTATTCCTATCTGATTTGGGGAGGACAGTTATTCATTCGTGAACTGGAGCCCAACAACATGGACAACCCACTTGTGTGTTGCTGAACATGTGGCAGCTGGCAGGCTACGAATTAGCACAACCCATAAATCCTTCTGGCGGGCTTGGGGAGTGCGGCCTAGCACTATTGGTGGGTTGCAGACACGTGATCCATGTTGCTAGCAAGCTACGAAGCACAACCCATGTTGCTGACGGGCTTTTGATGCACTATCCATGTTGCTGGCAGACTACAAAGCATGGCCCATGTTGCTGGCGGACTTGTAATGCGCGGTCCATGTTGCTAGCAGACTTGTGATGCGTGGCCCAATATTGTATCTTGATGTTTTACCACTTTTAGTGGGCCAGATTTGATGACAGCCCCACCCGGACTTGTGATGCGTGGTCCATGTTGCTGGCAGACTTGTGATGCGCAGCCCAATATTGTATCTTGATGTTTTACCACTTTTAGTGGGCTAGATTTGATGACAGCCCCACCCGGACTTGTGATGCGTGGTCCATGTTGCTGGCAGACTTGTGATACGCAGCCCAATATTGTATCTTGATGTTTTACCACTTTTAGTGGGCTAGATTTGATGACAGCCCCACCATTTTGGTTTGAAATATTTTAAAATGGGATTAAACTTGCGGATGAGCATTCAAACTTGATTTTGCTTATCACCTAAGCAAACATGATAGCACTCAACTTGCCATTCATGATTAATACCTTCCATATGCATTCTAATGAACTTGATAGGTTTTCAAGTCTTTATGATTAGTTTTAGTTAACTTGGTTAGCATAGAATCTCAAAGATTAATGACTTGAAAATTACATTATAGCCATCACATCATGATCATTGTGTGTGACCTTGACACTTCTTGAAGTATCATTCACTTTTAGCCGGCCCTTTAATAATCTTAAGCATTTGAAATTTTGGTTTGAAATTTCAATACCTTAAGTTAGGCATTTCAATCACTTGGAATGTGATAAAATTTCTTTCATACCATTATCTTTCTGCTTTGTAATTTTGGAAAAGCTCCAAAATTCATGAATTTTGTTGAAAAAATCCCCAATACATGGGTTTTGCTGCATAAAGCCCAAAATTCATGAATTTTGCTACATTTGACTTTCTTTGCTCTTTCTTCATGTTATCATGCATCCCTTTGTAATTCAAATGAGGAATTTAGTGACACACTTTGCTCCTCTTTGGGATTTTTTAATTATGTTTCTGATAGCTACAGAGCCAAACATTAGAGATGCATTTTCTTCGCCTGTCAGTTCAATTGATTGTGTAGACTTTGATTATTCTCCTATTAGAGTTGATGAGTCAAGCCGCATCCCTTGTGATGCTGACCAAGTCTTTATGAGAGAGCATAATGCAGATGGTCTTTCGGATGATGTTCAAAAATCAGCACATTACGCAATTGGCATTTCCATTCTCAACCCTCCCATTATTGAGGCAGTTACTTCTTTTGATGCAACCCTTGGGTGGGTGTAGGAGTGTCAGGAGATAACTTGAAGGAAGGAGAAGTTCCCACTACCCCATTATAGCATGGGGAAGTTCCTGTTATATCACAGTGCCAGAGGGAAGTTCTTACTGCATCATGACACCTAAAGGAAACTTCTGTTCTGCCTCAATGTCCATTACAGTAAAAGCAAAAGATGCAGAAGCAAGGTAGTGACTCTCGACTTCAAAGTGTTTTCCGCTATTATCAGGTAAAAGAGTCTGATAAAGGACATTTCGTTTGGTTAAATGTAGCAATTTCTCGACAATAGTTCCATGACTTTGAAAGCAACAAACAAGGTCATGCCCCATGTGACACCTTTCCATGAGGGAAATGGAAAATCAAGATTGTACCTTCACTCTCCATTCCAGCTGTCTTTTGTTCACTAAAAAGATGTAGAGAGTGGTTATTTATCTGCTAATGCTTTTGCTCATTATGATGAGGACCGTTTTGATGGCTATTTCCTATCACCAATCAAAGAGATGCTAGATCCTCATGAATATTTAGTGGAGACCCCTCACTTGAGGGCAACAATTCTTAAGGATTATAAATTCATTTATAATGGTGAAAGAGGGAGGTTCAAAGGCACATTGTCAAGGAATAATTTCTTCAAACTTTGGGTAGAGCATATCACAACCATTCATGAAGGTACACTTCACCAAGCTAGTATTTATGATACTATTCTCTATACCCATAGTTCATTCTACAAGAATATGGAGGCCATGTGTGACCTTATTCAATTTTGGTCTCCGGCAACCAATTATTTTCATTTCCTTTATGATGAGATGAGCATCACACTGTGGGATTTCAATGTCATTTGTTGGTTGTTGGTCATCGAAGAACCTTGTGATTTGCATCTCCCACTAAATGAGAATTTCAAAAGGTAGTTTGGTATTCTGTGTTCTGAGCAAAAATAGTAAATTGAAACACTCAGGCACTAAATTCTCTTGGATAGGCTAAGCATAGCTGTTTGGGCGATTCTCTGATTCGAAAGGCCAAGTCAAGGAGATGCCTACACTTGAAGATTGGGCTAAGTGGAATATTTGGTTGATGAAGTCTTCTTAAAAAGCATTGCTCCAGAGGAAGAGTTAGTCTTGTTCTTAGTGCTATGGTTTTCAGTCATTATCTATCCATCATTAGCTCATGACCACTGCATCAATCCTATGTGCTTAACTCCAGCCATTGAAGTTGCACAAGGGAAGAAGTTAGCCATTGCCCCTCGTGTATTGTGCAATATTTATCATGGTCTGGGTGATATGGTCTTACATCACTCCGGACCAGTCCTATTTAATACCTACTTCCTAACACATTTTTTCATAGCTTGGTTGGGGGTTTAATTCCCTTGGATTTATGGGGTGGAATCGCCAACACAATTATTTGGCAAGAGTGTTTTGTTGGGGAGGTTCATGATCAACTTTTTTAGAAACATCTCGTTTTATGAAGTGACTAACCACTTGTTGAGGTTACATAAATTCTCCTAAGAAATGTTTTTGTTTGCTCCAGTCAGTGATCTTATGAGATTCAAGGTGAAGGGTATGGATAGTACTTTTGGAAAGCCTAATGAGAATGTAATTTCCTTATAAAGTTGCTTATTTTCTCTTCGGTATGGCTCTAAGTTTTGGGCAGAGCCATATTTTCCATATCAGTTTGCCAGGCAATTTGGCTATGACTAGGAAATGCCAAGTTATGTTATGAAAATATCATGGGAGGAGCATAAAACAAAAATGGGCTATCTTAATAGTATCCATTATCATTCCATTTTACTGCTACATTTCATGACTATGATGTCTTCTTGCCTGGTCCAACCCGGAGAGTTCACATATCCAAGGAGTACACTTGGTGGTATAGTACCAATGGGGGTAAAATCAATAGGGAGATGCCTCCAAATTATGGTGTGTTTGCTTACCGTCTGTTGATATCTTCTTTTGTACTTGACATGCCTAAGGACATCTTCTTGGGGATACAATGGGCTATGGATTTTGAAAGGTTGGCCACCCTTCCACAATACGTGTTGTGGTTAGGTGATCATCGTTCTTGACAGAATATTTATCGCACTGACCATAGTCATATTGGGTGGTGGGGCTTTGGTGAACAAATATACCTCATAGGTGAAGATATCTAGATGAAGCTAGTGACTCCTGAGCCGGCTCCTTATGTCCCTCTAGCTTATGCTAAGCAAATTGCATCAATCAGCATGCCTTTTTTAAGGAAGGAAATAACTAAAGCAGAAGCTGATGAAAAGGCAGGGTTGAAACAGTACTTGGCGGATTGTACTCTAGTACTATTCTATGATAAGGCTCCTCAGACTTTAGTTCCTCTGAGAACTTTCTTATCTCAAAAGAAAGGGATTGAATTTAGTAGTGTTGCTATAAAGTAGAATGAGAGGGCAAAGGCCAGCCAAGTATTGCCTGACCCTCCTCCTCCAAGAGTGACTAAAAGTGTAGTTTCACATTACGAAGCAACTCCTCTGGTTTTGGCTCTCAAGAAGAGTACAAAAGCAGTAGCAAGTAAAGAAGTTCCTACTCCAGCTATCAAGAAGAGCAAGAAGGTGATAGCTAATGAAGAGGTTCCTGTGCCAAAGTAATTAGGAAAGTGCCAAGACCTCTTCATGAGAGCATGCTTCCTTGTGAGACACTTCCTTCTATCCCATCATCTTCTAAACCTATTGAGGCACTAAAGTAGTAAGTGGAAGAAGTTGCTACAACTGAGGGCATTATGCATGAACAAACAACTGAGGTAGGTATCGAAGCTATTGCTATTGAAGAGATCCTCATGGAGATGCATACCAATCAGCTAGATGTGGTTGATACATTAGCAAGAGACTAGAGGGAATCTTTGCCTGATCTGTTCAATCTATATCAGGTCATTCATCAGCTTGGTGATATTCATTCTCCTCTTTCTTCATTATCTCCATATCTTCTTCATTTGGTGAGACCTTCAATTGAAGAGGAGGTTACCTCGGTAGAGGTCCTATTGGAGGGTGCTATTTTCATGGTTGCTCTTGAAGGAGATGCGAACAAAGCTACTTCTGATATTGAGGATGATCACACTGCAGATGAAGCCTTCTCCTCTGCTTGAGGGGCTTTATAGCAAATTGATGATAGCACTTATGAACCACATAGGGAGACACTTGAAGCATTGACATCACACTTTAATACTTTACTCAGTGACGAGTTTCTTCAGATGTTGTCTTTAGCTTGCATCAAGGCAATAAAGGAGCAAAGTAAAGTTCAATAGGAGGACTTAGAAGATAAAGTTTAACCTTTTTGCTCTAACTTTGCTAGATTACTGTAGAGAGCCTTTTCATTCGATGCAATTGCAATTTTGAAATATCATTTTCTATTCTGTATTGAAGGTATAGAAAGGTTGGGCGGTGACATTTCCTATTTATCAGCCATTTTTGAGTAACTGGAGTCTTTTTAGCAAGCATGGGCACAGGCTTATTTAGATGCTATCCCAAGACTTCCTATTGAAACCATCACTGCCAAGGAAGTTGAACTTCAGGATATATGGGCTAAGGTTGATGAGAAATCATCAACCATAAGCATGGCTTCCGAGCATCTTTCCTCTCTTCAAGTAGAGTTGAACTCTTTGAGAGAAGATGTAAGATCAAACAAAGATCGCTTCAAAGCCCTTTAGAGGGTGTTTCACTAGTTGAGATATCATTTATCCTTTCAAGAATCTCTTGTTACTTCCAAGGAGAAAGATGAAGCTAAAGGTTTAGAGATCATCAAGCACTTGAAGGCAGAAGTGGCCGCATGTGTGATTTTAGCACCTTTTTCTCATATACTTGGCTTCTTGACATATTTCTCTTTCCTTTTTTTGATAATTCAAAATTTTCATGTAAATGAAATTGCTTGAGGAACATTTGCAATGATTAGGAAGGGAGAGAAAATGCTCCAAGCATTTACTCCTTTCCAGCTCATGCATAGTAGCACTTTAGGAAATGCCCACTAATGGGTAATTCTCTTATACCATTACTATTTATAATTTGATATGAACCATTGGCATAAGCTTCTTGCATGACATAAGGGCCTTATTTCTTGTTCAAATTTGCCAATTAATGCACCACCTGCCATTAGTTTAGTCCTTATCTTGAGAACTAAATCACCCGGGCAATAAGCTTGGTGTTTAACCAATCGGTTATATGCCTCAGCCATGCGGGCTTGGTATAACTCGATCCTTTGCTTAGCCTGAAATCACTTTTCATCCAGTGCTTGAAGCTCTTCAAACTGCAACTTGTCTTGTTGATCAGTTATCAGCCCTGAATGTGTTACAACTCTAAGTGATAGCAATTGCACTTCCAAGGGTAAGATTGCCTCTGCCTTGAAAACCAAAGAATAAGGAGTTGCATTGTTTACTGTCCAGTGAGTAGTGTGATATGCCTAAAGTGTCTCTGGCAATTTAAGATGCCATTGATGCTTATTCTTATCCATCATTCTTTTCATAATCCTTACTCTATTCAAAACTTCCACTTGACCATTTCCTTATGGATGATATGGTGTAGAGAACACATGTTTGATGCCTTACTTATGACAAAACTTCTCCATTTTCTCATTCTTGAATGGAGTGCCATTGTCTGATGTGATCTAGCAAAGATTACCATATCAATACATGATCTTGAATTTGATAAACTTGATTACTTCTTTGGCTCTGACTCTCTAATATGAGTTAGCTTCCACCTACTTAGAGAAGTAATCAATTGCAGCCAAGATGTATGCATGTCCCTTGGAAGATAGATGGTCGATTGGACCAATGATATCAAATTCTCACCATACAAACAGCTAAGAGATGCTTTAGGAACCAATTTTGAAGGCATGGAGCTAACATTGGAGATGTGGTTTGGCAAATTGCAATGAGTTTGAAACCATGGGAGGCCAATAGTATCCTAGGCATTTGATCCGTCTATATAGTCTTTAACCAGACGGATGCCCAGACGGATATCTACTACATTCGCTGGAATGCACTTGCATGAGTGCATATTGAATCTCTTTCCTATTAAGATGATGGAGCCAAAGTCCATCATATGCCTGGCGATACAGTGTATTATTGTAATACACATATCGAGTAGCTATTTTTCTTAGAGCTAATCTTTCCCAAGAGTTTTCTGGGAGTATTCCGTATTGCAGGTAGTTGATGTATGGGGTTCTTCAATCATTCGCCATAAGTTCCATGTAGGCTACACATTCCACTCGCTTAGTAGTCTCCTCATCATATGAGTCAAGAATGTGGCTTTGTTGCTCAACTTTGAGAATAAATTCTTGACCTCTATCAACGGCTAGAGTGATTACCAAATTTTCTAGAGCATTATCGATGGTATTCTCAGTCCTTGGGATATGCCCAATGTTGACTTGAAAGAACTGGTCCAATAGCCCTTGTGTGATATCGTAATATCGCCATAAACTAGGCTGACGAACCTCGTATTCAATGGTTAATTGTAGAACCACCAGTTCCAAATTGCCAAAGATGTCTAATTTTGTGATCCTGAAGTTAAGGGCAATCTGAAGTCCTAAGACTAGTGCTTCATACTCTGCTTCTTTGTTGGTGTGATTCTTTCCTAAGGAGAAAGAATATGGAAGGATGTCTTTCTGAGGCAAGATGAAGACAATTCCTATGCCAGCACTGAAAAATTTGCAGCACCATCGAATACATCTGCTAGGGAGTGTTGACTTGTGCAATGAATACTTCCTCATCTGGCAAGTCTTCTTGCACAATGACTTCTTCATCAACTGGATGAGCTGCTAAGAAGTCAGCCAAAGCTTATCCTTTCATCGCTTTTTGTGGGCTTGTGCAATGAATACTTCATCATCTGGCAAGTCTTCTTGCACAAGGACTTCTTCATCAACTGGATGAGCTGCCAAGAAGTCAGCCAAAACTTATCCTTTCACCGCTTTTTGTGGGATAAAGGTGATGTCAAATTCTGACAATAATAATGACTACTGATAATAATAATGACTACTTTGCCGTCCACCCCGATAGCATGGGGCGAGTGATCAAGAATTTGAGCGGGTCCGCTTTAGAAATTAACCAAATCTCACAAGTGAGAAAATAATGCCGTAACTTTTGAGCTACAAATACCAAGGCAAAACACATATATTCGATCAGAGAATAGTTACATTTTGGATCGATCAACCAATAGCTAAGGTAATACAATGCTTGCTCCTTACCATCTTGATTTTCTTGTGTGAGCAATGCCCCTAGCAATTGCTCACTCATGGAGATGTATAGAATAAACGGTTTACCCTTGGTTGGTGCAACCAAAATCGCTGGGTTGCAGAGTAATTCTTTGATGGTATCAAAGGCTTTCTGGCAAGCGTCTTCCTAAACAAAGACCACATCTTTCCTTAGTAGATGATGAAATGGCTGACATCGTCCTACTAAACTGGCAACAAATCTTTGAATATAAGATAATTTGCCTTGCAAACTCCTTAGATCATCCATGTTCCTTGGGGGAAGGCATGTTTCTGATGGCCTTTGCTTTTTGTGGGTCCACCTCAATTCCTCAATGATGGATGATAAATCCCAAGAACTTTCTTGACCCAACCCCAAATGCGTATTTGAGTAGGTTCTGCGTAGCTTGTTTTTCCTGAGTCATACAAAAATGGTGCATAGATCCTGATGGTGTGATTGTGACCATTGAATCTTACCACCAAATCATTAACATGGTAGTCAACATGTTTATGAAGCATGTCATGGAAAATAACTTGTATAGGTCTTTGATAAGTTGCTATTACATTCTTTAGTCCAAATGGCATAACTTTATAGCAAAAGATGCCCATTGGAGTGCGAAATATAGTAGAAGCCTTATCTGCTAGCGACATCCTAATCTGGTTATAGTTGAAGTAACCACCCATGAACGAGAATGTATCATAGAGTGATGCGCTATTGATAAGGAGTTCTATATGTGGCAGCACAAACTCATCTTTCTGATAGGCTTCATTAAGAATGTGAAAATCAACACAAACTCAGATTTGCCCATTCTTTTTTTTTTACCAAGATAATACTGGAGAGCCATCTTGAGAACTTGATTTCTCAGATGAAGTTAGCTTTCAACAATTTGTTGATCTCATTAATGATCTGTTACCCCAATTTAGGTCTGAACTTCCCAGGCAATTGCTTTACTGGCCGCTTGCTTGGAGAGATGTACAAAGAATGCATTGCAGTATCTAGATTTAAGCCAGATATTTCAGAGTATGTCCATGTAAAGACATCATTGAATTCCCTAAGGAGATACACTAGCAATCTCATGTTCTGGTAACGATTTGGCAATGAAGGTAAGGCACTTATTGAACTCTTCAAGTTCATCGATTGTTGGTTGTCCACCATCTTCTAACCCTAGTGGAGCTGCGACATAGGTTATTTCTTCTA
Organism: Pouteria campechiana; assembly: GCA_036873735.1. NCBI lineage: Eukaryota > Viridiplantae > Streptophyta > Magnoliopsida > Ericales > Sapotaceae > Pouteria > Pouteria campechiana. The sequence continues at coordinate 43,463 of JAYJMB010014762.1, forward strand.
AATAAGAATCAGAGTCATTATCTTCTTTTTCCCCTAAATGGCCAGCATTTGACTCATGATTGGGTTCATGAGTCTCACTCACCATTTTTTATCCTGATTCAAGAATTGATAGGTCATCAATGACTTCTTTATCATCTGTATTATTAGGTCCCTCTAAGTTTGTTTGCGATTCTTTGTCATTAGACTCACATTCTTCCTCTTCTATGGATGCATGGTGAGAGGTGAAAATTATGTAACAGTGTACAATCATTGTAGGGGCAGATGATGTTTTTGATATCTTGGACTCAGTAGGAGCTGATTAGTCTCGCATAGTGGGATTGACAGTCGACCTGATACTCACACAGGAGCAATCTGAAGTATGCTCCTCATCACTATCCATGTTAATATCATCATCCGCCCCAAGACCTGTCTGATCCCCTGGATACCAAAGACCTTTTAATTTTCCTTTGATCCAAATCGGGAAGAGCAGACCAATTATCGACATATAAGTTTCATCAGGATAAATGCCAAGGAGGTCAATCATCTTTCTGCATCCCTTCTTAAATTTCTAAAAATTTTTAGCAAATAGGAATTTCTTGGGTAGAAGATTAGAAGTACAACATTGTCCATAGGGCAAGCCCATCCCCTTAATCATTAATCTTCCTCTTTCCACTTGGGATTGCAGTTTGGGTTCTTTGCCCTGAATGATTTTTGACTTAGCCAATCAAGTTATTAGCCAATTGTACTCGACCAACATGAACTGTAATTTTCTTCTGATTTCCCATTTACTGCTTCTGGTGCTAAGATTGGAGAACATCTCTAGCTTTGCTTGATTGGAGCTCCTAGTGTTGATCTCAAAATGCAACTACTATATTAGTTTTGAGACTACTTGAGAGTAACTTGGCATTGAAGGTGACAATGTTGGAGGAGTAGTGATTGTTGCCTTGAGCCTGGAATGTTGATATGGGACTTAGTGTTCTCAATTGGTGCCAGTTTTGGTGACATATAAGCTCATAAAGAGTTAGCAACTTGATTCTCATAAACTCCAGCTAGTGGGGGTATGGCTTGTCCCCTGCGTATTGATGGTCTGGCCAATCCTCTTCCATGTCCTCTTCTAAGCAGTCTCGGCGTTGACATCCCAACCTAGAAGGCAAAAGATTATGGAGCTGAGGAAGTTGCGACTGAACTCTAGATGAATATATTTCAGTTGGTGGTGCTAGTGCTGGAGCAGGAGTGACTTGGTGTTGTGACGATTGCGGATGTTGAACTAATGACATTTCCTCATCATTATTGTTTACTTGGAGCACTTCCAACTCTGTCATGAGTTTTAACTTGTCCTCTTATGAGACACTTATCGCAATTTCAAAGCACGAAGACATTGGTGGCAAAACCAGTGGGAATGGGATTGCCTATGGAGGTGCAACCTATGATGAGGGTCTTTGTGATATGTATCCTTGTCTTTTGGCGATAAATGATTATTGCCTTCTATCCATGGTCAGCTTAGTCAATTCTTTTGGCTACTCTAGTTCATTCGGTGATAGCTCATAGTATTGGGCTTCTAAGAAGAATGCTTCTGAAATTGTGAGTGACCGTACATCAACTAATATGCACCTTGTTATGCCGTCCTGGTAGAACTTAAAGCATTAGTGTACCGTGGATTCCACTACTTGGTATCGGTGCAACCATGACCTTTCGAGTATTATGTTGTAGGATGTTGATGCATTAATGACATGTTAGTTGACTTTTATGAGAAATCCTTGAATATGAAGGCTCAAAGTGATAGTCCCCATGGTCCTTTGACTCTCTTAGTTAAAGCCTTGAATCACCAAAGTGCTGCTTTTGAGAATGGTCGGGCACATCCCAATACACTTTAGTACTTTGAGCAGAAGAATATTCACTGTAAATCCTAGATCAAATATAACACAGTTAAACAATGGACGATTATGCTTTGTACTTTCAAGTAATAAGTCATCATTTGTGAAAGTAATGATTTGGTTGCATTCAATTGTATTAGCAACCTCTATAGTACCGATCCTTGGCAGACTCATCTACTAGTGCATTTATGAGTGATTACTGAGACTCTTTAGAAAGTTGAAGTACATCTTATATGCTTAGTCTTTCTGAGATTTTGTTCTAGTGAGTGATGGTGGTGCTGTCGTGGGCACACCAAATTTAGAACCTTGCTCCAATCTAATTTTCTGTAGTAGTGTGAGTAAGGGT
>JAYJMB010014773.1:0-45661 GCA_036873735.1 Pouteria campechiana
CCATGCTTAGATTATCAATCGAACTCATAATATTGGTGATCAAGTAATAAAATGAATCAAATCATTACAAATAATATAATGAATGAAACAAGATCATATAGTCATTTATAACCAACAATCCATATAACAAAGGGTATTAACTAGGGTTACATCTTCACCTTAGAAAGAAGGATTTAGTTTATAATATAAATCAAAACAAATCCCTTAGATAGGATCATCATAATGTAGAACATCCTCTCCTTCCTCTTGCTTACTTCAAATCTCCCTTCTTCTCTACAAGAAACTTCAAAGATCTACCCCTTAGAACCCTCATAAAAGAAACCTCAAACAAATGTGGAAAGATGCCTTGAAAAACCCTATCTCATTGCCTTACAAAACCCCCAATTGTGCTAGCAAAATTCTACTGAGAATAAGGGGCGATGCTAGTGTTGGCAGCACCACCTTGCTATCCACGAGGTGGTTATAATGAATCCTGGTGCTGATGACACCAGGTGGGTTTTCCCTTGTAAAGTGACTTTTGCAGCTCCTTGGTAGTTTTCTTATTTTCCTCTTCTTTTCCCATCTTCCAAACACCTAGAAAATTCAACAAATAAATATGAAATACATCTAAAATTAACAAGGATTTGCAAATAACTAAGCTTAAACATATATAATGTAAGTGAATGAAATTCACTTATGAATTAGCTACCATGCAATTAATTTGAGCAATGCATGGGTAGTTTGCACAAAATGAATTTTGACAATACACCCTTTTGTACATCTTTTGTCTTTCCCAAATCCATGGAGTTAGATTAAAGTTCAGTCTCTTTCATGTACATGAGCCTTGTTATATATGTCATTAATTTCAACTTTCATAAAAATACATCCAAAAATAATTTGGATAGCTTTGATCACCTATGGGATTTTCATGGTTTAATCACGGAATCTGCATTGGCAAAATTTGTGGGCAAGCCATCAAATGTGAATCCAAGTGGGTAGGGGTAGCATTAATCACTGAATTTATGTAAATCCCCGGTTGTATGGTCATTTCCTGGCATGTGGTTTGCTAGTAATGTTAAAACACCTTCAACTGCAAGGGCAAGAGCTAGCTTAAGTGGATTTGCATTTCAATTACATAGGTTCTTGCTTGCACTATGAAATTAACTTCAACTGCATGCAACATCAGCATCTTAGGCCACACCTCCTAACTACGCATCTCCTTAGTTACGTGGGTTGCAATCTAACTTTGGCTTCATGAGTTGAACTACATGATGGAAAAATAACTTGAGTACATGGTTTCACAAATTGCATAGTTTGCTAGTCACATCTCTATTGTAGTTGGGCATTGCAAGAGGTTATCTCCACTACACTGCCATGCCACGTCAACTGAAGTTGAAAATAACTGGCTGCAATATGCGCTATCTGCCTTGACTGCACAAGCGGAAGATGGTGCAGTTTGTTGGCTTCTCACTTACACATTTCAGCTTAAACACATCGAACCCATCTAGTAAAAGAATTCTACCTCAACGATTTGAGAAAAACTTCATGCACGGGTTGGCTATGCATCCTTGATTGCATGGGTTAGAGAGCGGTGTCTCACTTGCATAGGTTGGCTGTGCATCCTCGATTGCACGACTAGCTTCTCAACTACATAAACAGGAAATCCTCGTAGGTGGTGTTTTCTCTTAGCTACACGGCCATATCGTATCCTCAATTGCAAAAATAGAGTTTTGACTATGCGGTTTAAGAGAGGTTGGCTACACGGTGGAAGCTTGCTTTTTGACTGCACACCACATCAATGGCACAACAGAACTTCTTCGCCTCCATGGGAGGAAGGCTTCGTCCCATCCACATGGTTCAAAAAATGCCTGTCATGCCTTGCCTTTCAAGGTGCGACCTTCCATTTTACACTACATTTCACCTCGATTTGTCTACTTTTAGGGTGGGATGCTCTGCCTAAAATGTGGCAGAGCCTAACCTGGAATATTAAGGTCTAACTTGAACAATTATATATTACATAAATAAAATAATAATACAAATTTTAAATATAAATACCCACATTTCCATAGCCCAAGATCTGGGTAGAATCATGATGGCAATCTACATCTTTAAAATCCATTAACAAACTGATAATTAAGTTATTCAGATATGCCATTAACCTCACTAATCAAAATAAAGTAGTTAGTTAAGTCCTCAACTCACCCAATTTGTCACTTAAGCATTTTAAAGTCAAAATCCTTTTTAACCCATTTTTGAGTTTTATCCAAAAATCAAAATTTTCATTCCAAACAACTCAAACAAATCCGAAAATAATTTAATTCATGTCTTAATCATTTTCCCCCATAATTATTACTTATAAAGTATTAAATTGGGAAAAAATTATTATTTATAGATTGGATAGAAACCCAAGCAAGCTAAATCTATGGATTATTAGGTCCAAATCACTATAATCAACCCATACAACCATTTCCCCTATGATTTCCATACCAAATTCATCATATTCCCCCCAAATTTTTGTTCATAGAAACCCTAATAACCCCAAAATATTATTTTTATACCCAAATCAGTTCTAACATATTATTAAGAATAGAGAAATGATTTTCCTCATGATTTATACAATATATTATGAAATTTCTTCCAAAAATCACTGTTCACAAAATTTATGAAACCCTAGCTAAGCAAAAATAGAAATTTGGATAGGAAAAATCATCTTACTAGAGATTCGTCGCATAGCTTTCATTCATGGATGAAAATCCAAGCCCAAAGTTGCAAGTAGCATCATCCATTTGCATCAAACAACGTCTTTTTCGCTAATCGATGAACCCAAAAGTTGGGTTTTATTATCAAGAAACAATAGATTCTTAAAATAGGAATTCCTTGGCAAATTCATAGTGGGATCATGCTAAACAGAGTCCAGGGCATGATTTTGAGGCATGGGAGAAGAAGCAAGATGGAAAATAATGAAACAGAACAGGTTTGGGGATTAAAAAGTCAAGTTTTTATGGTGCTCCGGTGCATTAGTAGACTCTTGTCGTGATAGAAAATGACCTTGCCATGGTAAAAAAGTGACCTTGCTATGGCAAGGAAAAGTCTTATTGTGGCAAGCTCTCACTAGATGCCAAAAAATGTTATTTTCTGGAGTCTTGCCACGGCAGAGAAAAGTTTTACCACGATAAGCTCTTTCTATTCAAGATAGTGATAGTATTTTGATCATAACATTTGCATTTGATGTTAAAATGACCTGATTTGAGGCATTAGGAAGCCAACTTCAAGAGATACAACTATTTTAAACAAAGTTTTCTAAATCAGCCCACAAACATTTTTAAAATTTTCTATGAAGTTGACCCATCACATTTATCTTGTTATTTTTCAGTCATTTGGAACACATACAACATTAGAATTGAGTGATTTATATTCCTTTAGACAGATAATTTCATGAACTAGAACTTTCATGTTGAACACATTTTTAAATTAGTTCATTATTCATGTCCAAATGCAATCATAATAGACCCTTTTTCTAAATTCAGCTTTTACACTTATGAAAAATTACCATAGCCCCCATTTTATATAAAACACTTTAAATCTCCCAATAATCAATTCTCAGACATCACATACATAAAATAAGACTTGTTTATGCTATTCGCTATCTCATTTGAGGTCAATTATCAAAAATCACCTATTCAGTTCATTTTCTCCATAAGCCATTTTTATTCCAAGTTACATCCAAAACTCAAACTAATATTTGACACACATTACACTACACATAATAACTATCTTAGGCCATTCACGTTGATCATAGATATGCTTTTTCCAAATTTACAATTTCAGTTCTTTTTGCGAAACATTCAACTCAATGATTCAAAATTGAAAGATTGTCTCTAAAGTTCAATTTAAAACCTCATACATGTCACATTATGCCCAATAAGCACATTTCATTAGTCCCTATAGTCATATATATGACTGAACTCAAAATAATTACTTAGGTTCATGTCACTCCATTTAGTCTTCCATAGTAATTTCTTTATAAAATACTATGTATCACCTCAATTCCCCACTTTACTAGAATGCGAGAAATCTCCCCAAAATTTCAACACCACAGGTGTTACATTCTCTCCTTATTATAAAAAGTTTCATCCTTGAATCTTCTAGTGCTATTTGATTCTTGTTATTTCCTTAATTTTGCTACTCAATATACATAAACGTATCCTAGTAACATTCATATTTCATTGCCCATAACTCATATCAGCTTTTCCTTAAAATTTTCATCATATGGGAGTCACAATCACAATGCCACTATAATATTCACATTACTTTGAACTCAATTGTCAATGACACTATCAACCAATATCATTGCAGGAGCAAGCAACACATAACAAGATAAGTACCGACTTCTAATGTAGTTTCTCTATTACTTTATTCTATTCAAATGGGATCATTGCAAAGTACATCATCATACAATTTATAAAATAATATACCTAATCAACTAGCTCATTTTTGTGTACTACCAACCAATACTCTACTCGGAAAGCCACATCAAAGTGGACTCAGCCACAAACAAAGTGGTCTAAACCACAATCAAGTGGCAACCACATCCAAACCAAGTGGACTCAATTCCTTACAACTCGATGTATTCCAGTCCGTCCCTGTAACCTAGCTACAAATGTTGTGGAATCCATGATCACATGGTATCCTGCCATCATTGAAACTCAGATATCACAAGTTCTCCATCCACACTCATGAAATAAGCAAAGGAGTCAACATACAATAGGCTGATCAGGCCTCTTCACCATGAAAGACGGCATCAAACAAATAAACCCCGAAGAATGGTGGGATCCCAAACATCCAAAGTAGCCATCCTGATGGGTATCCTAACCTTAAATATACAATAATCAAATTCTAGGAAGCATCCAAACTTTAAACACATGTCAATCCAATCTAAGAGGCATCCAAATCCAAGCATGAAACTCAATCATTCATCCAAGCCTCAATCAAATAGTCAATTTCCATACTAATCACATAATCATATATACAACCAAGTCTAGAAAATAATCAAACCTAGGCATACCTCAATCAAATAACCAAATGTTCAAATCTTAATCAAATAATCAAATATCAATTGCAAAAATATCTAAAATCAATCAAATAATCAAACGTCCAATCTTTATCTAATACTAAACAACCAATTTGGCTCAAACCTTAGTCAAATGACCAAACTCAAACCAAACCTTCATAATATCCACTCCTTAATGCCATCCCGACACCATACAAATCTCCAATCCTTCACTATTGCACAAACTCAAATGTTGCATGGGGCACATCATATCATTACACATTGCAATTACACTAAATTTCATTCATTATATGACTTATTCAATATATCAATCCATTCCCAAAAAAAACATCTATATTCAATTATATAACAATTGTATTCTAACTAATATCCAAATCCCAATATGCATTCCCATCCCACACATTAAACCAATTTACAAAGTGCTTTTCATAGCATAACTTTCAATCATACTTATGATGGAATGCAAAGTAAAGTAACATCAACAATTTTAAATTTAATATTTCTCATGAAATCAAACAATTGAAATATTCACTATCACTTACAATTATCTCATGGAATCAAACAAATGGGATAATCACTATCCCTTAACCAATTCATTCAATTCAATTACTCACAAGCAAAGTTATTCAACTATATATAAATATGTCGTTCCTCAAAACCAAAATCCATCAAGGATTCCTCAAATTCCAAACATACTATTCCTTACAAAACTCTTTCAATTATGTGCTAAATACATATTTGAACAAACAAATATATTGCTATAGCATGTCATATTCAATTAAAATAATCAAATAACTAGCAAGGTTTGTACAACCATTTAATCCAAAGGAATCCAATGATTCTATCACAATTCAATTAAATAAACAAACTTAATTTCAATTTTCAACAATTTTTCCTATACTTTCATAATTTTCATCATTTCATATTCACGTGACCTATGAAACAATTAAAAATTTAATCATCCAACAAGATGTATATAAACATCACCACGCTTCACTACGCTACTCTGATCATAATGAATTTCATATCATCAACCATATACACAACCAAATCATCTTTGTGTTATCAAATCATATTCATTTCCTATTAAAATCCTCTATGTCATGCTATAAACATTCATATGAATAACACTCATATCAAATGACATTTATACCAAAATTCTAAGTATCTCTTTTGCCTAACTGACGCCCTCAACATATTGCTAATGTTCTTCCATATTTTCATTTCTATGTTCTTCCATATTTCTCAAAAGTTCATATATTCTTACTGGCATGTCATTATCTATTTCTTATAAAATTCAATGTCATCATGGTTCTAGGCTCCTTTCTCAACTTAAACTTATCACACAGATAAGTTATTGGGCTCTGATATCATTTTGTCACGCCCAACCTTCTGAGGTGCGACCTTCCATTTTACACTACATTTCACCTTGATTTGTCCACTTTTAAGGTGGAATGATCTGCCCAAAATTTGGCAGAGCCTAACCTGGAATATTAAGGTCTAACCTGTATAATTATATATTACATAAATAAAATAATAATATAGAATTTTAAATACAAACAGCCACATTTCCACAGCCCAAGACATGGATAGAATCATGATGGCAATCTACATCCTTAAAATCCATTAACAAACTAATAATTAAATTATTAAGACATGTCATTAACCTCATTGATCAAAATAAACTAGTTAGTTAAGTCCTCAACTCACCCAATTTGTCACTTAAGCATTTTAAAGTCAAAATTCTTTTTAACCCAATTTGGGTTTTGTCCAAAAATTAGATTTTTCATTCTCAAACAACTCAAACTAATCCCAAAATAATTTAATTCATGTCTTAATCATTTTTTACCATAATTATTACTTATAAACTACGAAATTGGGCAAAATCACTGTTCACTGATTGGGTAGAAACCCAAGCAAGCTAAATCCATGGATTATTATGTCCAAATCACTATAATAACCCACAACCATTTCCCCCATGATTTCCATACCAAATTCATCATTTTCCCCAAAACTTTCTGTTGACAGAAACCTTAATGACCCCAAAATCCAATTTTTATGCCCAAATTAATTCTAACATATTATTAAGCATAGTTAAATGATTTTCCTCATGATTTATACAACAAACATCATTAAATTTCTTCCAAAAATTATTGTCCACAGAATTTGTAAAACTCTAGCTAAGCAAAAATAGAAATTTGGATGGGAAAAATCATCCTACCGGATATTCCCGGCATAGCTTCCATTCATGGATGAAAATCCAAGCCCAAGGTTCCAATAACATCATCTGTTTGCACCAAAAAATGTCTTTTTCACCAATTCATGATGCCAACAGTTGGGTTTTATCATCGTTTTCAAGAAACAATGGATTCTTACTTAAAATAGGAATTCCCTAGCTAAATCATGGTGGAATCATGCTAAACGGAGTCTAGAGCATGATTTTAAGGCATTAGAGAACAAGCAAATTGGAAAATAATGAAATGGAATGGGTTTGGGGGTTAAAAAGTCAAGTTTTTATGGTGCTCCGGTGAGCCAACGGACTCTTGCTGCAACAGGGAAAAGCCTTAGCGCGGCAAGGTCTTGCTGGATGGCCAAAAAAGGCAATTTTGGGACCTTGTCATGGCAGAAAAATGACCTTGCCATGGCAAGGAAAAGTCTTGCAGTGGTAAGCTCTCCCTAGATGCCAAAAAAGTCATTTTTTGGAGTCTTGCTATGACAAAGAAAATCCTTGCTGTCCGAGATAGTGACAGTATTTTGATCATAACATTTGCATCCGATGTCAAAAATGATCTAATTTTTGAAACATTGGAAAGATAACTTCAAACAAAGGTTATGTTAACAACTATTTCTAAATCATCTGACAAATATTTCAAAACTTTCAATGAAGTTGACCCCTAACATTCATCTTGTTATTCTTCAATCATTTGGAACAACTTCGGTATATTAATCATAACTTTCTCATATGATATTAAAATTGAGTGATTTTTCTTCCATTAGATAGATAGTTTCATGACCTACAACTTGTATGGTTAAAAAATTTTCAAATTAGTCCATTATCTACGTCCATATGTAATTACAATAAACCCCTTTTCCAAATTCAGCTTTTACACTTATGAAAAATCACCATGACCCCATTTTATATAAAACACTTTAAATCTCTCAACAATCACCTTACATACATGAAATAAGACTTTTTATGCTATTTTCATCTCATTTTAGATCAATTATTAAAAATCACCTATTTAGTTCATTTTAACTAAATTTTCTGTCATAAGTAACTCCATGGGCCATTTTCATTCCAAGTTACATCCAAAACTTAAACTAATGTTTCATACACATTATACTACACATAAGAACTATCTTAGCCATTCACATTGATCATAAATATGCTTTTCCCAAATTCACCATTTTAGTTCTTTTTGCGAAACATTTAACTTAATGATTTAAAATTGAAAGATTATCTCTAAAGTTCAATTTAAAACCTCATAATGTCACATTATGCCTAAAAAGCATGTTTAATTAGTCACTAAAGTCATATACATAACTTAACTCAAAATTACTACTTGGGTTCATGTCACTCCATTCAGTCTTCCATAGTAATTTTTTTTTATATAAAACTATGTATCACCTCAATTCCCCACTTCACTAGAATGCAAAAAATCTCCCCCAAATTTCAACACCACAACTGTTACAATGCCCCACCTACACAAGCAGGATATCCTTGCAGATGCTTGGCACGTAGGGACTACGTTTGGTGGAGGAAAGCTTGGAATGGTGGACTCCCATATTATGTAATTATCCTCATGCTGCAGGAGGCCCAAACATTTCTCTACAGCAGCTAAAGCTCCATTCTCTTCTTTCACTGTTTCTTTGTAGATCTTGGCTGTTGAGCCATCTTTTCACACTCAACATTAGGAATACAAATTATTCCCATCTAACTAAGCATTCACATGCCTTCATACTTATCAAGTCATGCACAATACTATGATAGTCCTTATCCCTTTTATTTATTCATCCATACCCAAGAATAACACAATGACATGGGATACTTTCTATCCCCAACACTCACATGTCTCTATCCTAAACCAATTTAACTATTGGATATTCTAAATTCCCAACATTTATGTATAATAAAATAATAAAGAATGAATCTTGGGGGCATTACGCCATCAATCCAACATGTATAACTTTATGCATATCAACGTCACAACCATACACATATATGAAGTAATCATTCAACGGATACTCCATGATAAGTGAATTTCATTCACTTATATTATATATTTCAAGCTTAGTTATTTGTAAATCCTTGTTACTTTTAGACATATTTCATAATTATTTGTTGAATTTTCTAGGTGTTTTGAAGTTGTAAAAGAAGAAAAAATGGAAAGAAAAGATCAAGCTTAAAGGATAGAAAAGAAGAAAACTAAAAAGGAGTTGAAAGTCAAGGTTGCAATTCAAAATCCAACTAGCATCGTTGGCATGAGGATCCACTATCACCACCAGCTGGATAGGCATTGCTCCTTAATTTTAGCAAATTTTCTGCTAAGTGTGTAGAAGGGGTTTCTAAGGCAAGAAGTTAGGGCTTTGAGGGGATCTTTTTCACTTTCATCCAGGGGGGTTCTTTTTGAGGATTTTGAGGGCAAATTCTTGAAGTTTCTTGTAGAGAAGAAGGGGAGATTGCAAGTAAGCAAGAGGAAGTAGAGAGGATGTTCTTCATTATGATGATCCTGTCTAAGGGAGTTATTTTAATTTTTATTATGAACTAATCCCTCTTTCTAGGGTGAAGATGTAACCCTTTTTTATACTCTTTGTTATGTGAATTGTTAGTTATAAATGACTATATGATCTTGTTTCATTCATGATGTTGTTTCCAATGATTTAATTTATTTTATTGCTTGATCACCAATATTATGAATTAGATTGATTATCTAAGCATGGTTAAGGTAGACACCATTGCTAAACCATGAGCTCCTTGAATGAAAAGGATAGATGGTCAAGGTAAACACTATATGCTAAACCATGTTATTTTGGTTCATTATGTTCTTGAGCTTAATGGGTTTTCACCTCAATTATGCTACACACCATAGGTAATTGGAATGAGTGAAAACACTTGGTTTAAACCTACACACCTAATGATAATGATCTTACTTTTGAAAGAATGACCCGAGTGAAGCATTGAATCCAACATTCCAATAGGAAAGAGGTATCATCTAGTGTTGAAATCGGATCCCTAGACCTTTTCATCTTTCTAACCTTCATGCATTCTTATTATTAATTGATTTACTTGCATTCTATTAAGTTTCTAAAATTCTGAAATTATACCAGTCATTACTCTATATTCATTTAGTTATAAATACATTCTTTCTAAAGTTAAGATAGTTCAGTAACTAAAACTAATTAAGTCAGTTTGACCATTCTCTATGGGATTGACCCTTGCATTGAACATTATATTGTAATACATCTGTACACTTGTTAAGAATTATAATTTGAACTCTCAAGTTTTTGGCATTGTTACTAAGGAATGGTTTCAAATTAATTTGATTAAGATTAGTTACAATCATTCTTTTTGTTTATGTGTACAATTGTATATAAGATTATTTTTAATTATTTTGTTCTTTCCGTTGTATTATTGTGAATGAATGGAAGGAGATCTCTGAATCAAACTCTATTTCCATTAAATGATCATACTAAAAAATTTGAAATTAATAGAGAGTTTAAGCAAAGGAGAAGAAGTACAAATGGCTAACAACACGGAGAACCGAGTGGCTAGAAAAGCTCAACAGCTGATGTAGAGTTTGCACGCCCAACCATAGGGATTTCAACCACATGATTGTATTGGATGATGATGCTAGAAATTATGAATTAAAGTATATTCATTTTAACATGCTTCCATCTTTTCATGGTATAGCTTTAGAGGATCCACTGACATTCATGCGTGATTAGCATGCAACCATCCAAACATTTCCATTAAAGGGGCTAACAAAAGATCAGTTACATATGAGATGTTTTCCTTACACTTTGAAAGAAGCACCGGTTCATGACATTAGCTCCTAGCTTAGTAACAACATGGGGAGCAGTTTACAATAAGTTCATTAGTAAATTCTACTCTCATGCTAAAATTGCAAAATTGAGAAGTAAAATAGCTACTTTCTCTCAATTGGATGGTGAAGCTTTCCATGAGGCATGAGAAAGGTTAAAAGTAATTTTGATTCAATGTCCTCGTCATAGATATCTGCTTGAATTGCTTAACCAATTTTTCTATGATGGACTGACACAAGCATGCCAAGCTATGGTTGAAAACTATTGTAGGTGGGGCCTTGGGAGAAAAGACTCCAGATGAAACCTATGAGCTATATGAGATGTTGGGAGCAAATTCTCACTAGAAGAATGTAAGAGGTAGATCTAGAGGGCTTTAGGAAGTAAACTCTAACTCTGATCTATCAATGCAGATGTTAGAGATGGCTAGTAGATGAAGGCAATGTGCTCTATGATGGAGCACTTAAAACAACCACAACTTGCACCAGCAAAGGTTTGTTCTTTTTGTGGTAATTTAGGACATTCACCTAATGTTTGCCTTTCAAATGAACATGTTGGAGGTAAAGCTGAGCAAGCTAATGCAATGAATTTCTACAACTAGTGGCCACGAAATGACCCTTACTCAAATACTTACAATCCTGGTTGGAGAAACCATCCGAACTTCTCTTGGAACAATGAAATAAATCAGAATCAAGCTCAAACTTCAATTCAACTGCAATCAAAGAAGCCTATGCTTGAAAAAACAATGAAGAGTTTCATTTAAGTAACATAAACCCAGTTCCAGTAATACAACCAAATTCCAAAACATTGATTCTAGATTCCATAACACGAAGGCATCCATGAAAAAGATGGAAACTCAGTTGGGACAAATTGTTGAAGTAGTATAGAGCTACACACCTAGGAAGTTGCCTAACCAACCAGAGTAAGCAAAAGTAATAAAGACAGTGAGGAACGAAAAGGTAATTGGTAATAAGGTTGGAGAAGAAACTGATGATTCAATTGTTTTTGTAGGATTGGAGAAGGGGAAGAAAAAGGCAAAGGAGGAAGTCCATCCAAAGAAGGCAGTGTTTTTAGTAGTTGACCCTCCTATCAACTATAAAGCACCCCCACCATATGATCCTCTTGTCCCTTTCTAGGAAGGCTAAAGCAGAACAAATTTGATAAATCATTTTCTGAAATTTATGATATCCTTTCCAAGGTTAATGTCAATTTTCCTTTGCTTGATATGATAAAGAACATGCCTGCTTATGATAAATTCTTGAAGGAACTAAATATAAGGAAGTGTAAGTATGAGCTACATGAGAAGGTTCTAGTTGCAGAGGTAGCTAGTGCAGTTTTGCAGAAAAACCTTCCCCAAAGCTCAAGGATCTAGGTAGTTTCAATATCTTAATCATTGTTGGAGGTATTCATGCCCCAATTTTTGAGGCTCGACTTATTATTTTGTACTGTATTTCACCTGAATTTATCCACTTTTAGGGTGAGGCGCTCGAATCCCATTTTCTAATTTACCTAATTTTTATAAAAAATTTGACGGAGTCTCCCCTAAAAATGAGGCTATCCAAACCTATACAGTCATATATAAACTAACATAAAGCAATAATATAAATTCTAAAACACACACCACATTCCCATAGCCCAAGATCTGGGTAGAATCATGATGGCAATCTACATCCACTAAGCTAACATACAATTCATTTATAAATACCAATACTTTATTATGGCATGCCATTTAATTATACATCAACAACAATCTTCTAACTACAAATATACAATCCAAATAAATTACAAATCCAAATTATTCTATCATGAGAATAATGTCTTCAAAGCTAGCTCACCAGTCCCAAGCCTCAACTGGGATTCATTACTTGATCTCTAAAAAAATAAATAAGAAAGCATGAGTCCTGGCAACTCAGTAAGTAGACAAATGTATTAAACAACAATTAGTCCACAATTAGCACATTCCATATCAAATAATCAATATTACCAAATAAAGAATTCCATGTTATTTTCATCTAATCAAATAAGCTGAAATTGAACTAATCTTCAAATTAAACATAAAACAAAGGGATCTTATTCATCCCTCACATTAAACATCCATACCAATCCAAAATATCAAATATCTCAATCTAAGGGATACTTCATATCCCTAACAATCAAACAACATCAACTTAAATAAATACGGGATATCCGCTATCTCTAAATCAAAACATAGCCCGAATTTCAAACAAATGGGATATACATTATCCCTAGCCATTCATTGGAAATAAATGACTGCTTACCTCAGGCCTTTGTCTCCAAACCATGCCTCTCCACCTCTATGCCTTTTCATCCTTCTCAGATCATCCTGTAGAAAGCAATAATCTCATTCATTTACAATACAATTTCACTAATGAATATTGATCCAATTAAAATCCATTACTCAATTTACCATATGTTTTATCTTATCTATCTTCTTTATCTTATATATGGCATGACTACTACTTAAATAACCTGGGGAAATAGCTCAATTACACTTTGAATTGAGCCAATTCATGACTCATATAGCTTTTATACAACAACCCCAATTAGGTCAATGTTGCAAATCTAAACTCACATATTTAAATCATCCCATAAGTCTCAAGACATCAGAAACCATGAATTACATATTTCCCCTATAATATTCATTCTTAACTCATGAAATTACCCAATTTATACTATTCCCAAAAATCCTAATCATACCAAATTCCCAAAAATCCTAATCATACCAAATCATCAATTTCTTACCTAATTAAGTTCCAAATTTAACTCATGGCTTACATAACCCATATACCATAAACCACAATTTGACCTAAACTAGGTCATGATCCAAAATTCAATTCACCAGTCCGAATCACCTCAAACAAGTCCTAAAACATCAAAATACATGTGATAATCATTTTTCCCATGTTTATTACAACCAATCATGCATTTTCCCCCAAAATCATTATTTATAAAACCCTAGCAGGCCAAAGCCATAAATTCTCATGTCTTCCTCAATGGGTTAAGCAACAAAACCCATCTTCTTCCCCATATTTTCCACTATTTACAAAAATTCCCAAACCTTAGTTAGAAAAATCCAAATTCGGATGGGGGAAGATGACTTACTGCTCAATCCATGTGTGCCTTCTTCCCATAGCCAAGGATCCGAGCTCAAAGCTTAAAGTGGCTCACTCCATTTCTATAAAATTGGATTTTCTTCACTTTTCATGGTCTAACTTGTAGAAAGTTGGGTTTAAAGGAAAGATCACATGGTTCTTTACTCAAACAAGGAATTTCTCAAGGTAAAATGGTAAGAAATTGGGTTGAATGGAGTGGGGTCCAAGGCTAGGGCATAGGGGAGAAAGAATGGAATAGAGAAATAACAAAATGTAACAAGCTCGAGGTTAAAAAGTCGGATGACCGACTTTTCAGTGCCACTAGCGCTCAGGCACCCAACCCACTGCTTGCATGGAATAGCCTCACTGTTTTAGCCATCTCCCTCATATGACATCCAATTTGCATGATTTGCATTAGAAATCTAACTTAAAGGGCTACAACTGTTATGTTGACAAATTTTCTAAATCAGCCCAAAAATATATCAAAAAGTTCTATAAAGTTGACCTATAACATTCATCTTGTTGATCTTGTTATTTTTTAGTCATTAGGGATATTTTCAATTTATTAGTCATAAATTACTCATATTATATAGGAATTGAATGATTTTTCTTCCACTGGACAGATAATTTTATAATTTACAACTTTCATGCTGAACACTCTTTCAAATTAGTCCATTATCTATGTCAACATACAATCACAATAATCCCTTTTTCAAATTCAGCATTTACACTTACGAAAAATCATCCATAGCGTCATTTTATATATAACATTTCAAATCTCCAAATAATCACTTCCCACACATCACATACATGAAATGAGATTTGTTTATGCTATTTACTAGTTTATTTGAAGTCAATTTCCAAAAATCACTCATTCACTTGTTTTTAACCGAATTTCTCTAAATTTTCTACTATAATGACTTCACATGCCAATTTCATTCCAATTTACATAAAAAACTCAAATTAATGTTTCACACACATTATAATACACATAATGAATAGTTTAGGTCCTTTGTATAGCTCAAATACATGTTTTTGCTCAAATTCACCTATTAAGTTCTTTTCAGATAACCTTCAACTTAATAGTTAAAAATTCCAAAATTATCTCAAAATTTTGATTCAATATCTCATACACATCACATTTTATATAATAATCATGCTACATTGGTCATTCAAGTCATATACATGACTCTAATCAAAATCACCACTTAAGTTCTTTTTCACTCAAATTAACTAATGAAGCCATTCTCTTTGTTCAATTCAATTTTCCATGACAAATTTCTTTATAAATTACTGTTTATCACCTCAATTCTTCACTTTACCAAAATAAAAAATATTTTCCCCAAATTTCAACACCATAGGTGTTACAAGGGATAAACAAGGTAAGGCCAATGTTAGACTTAGGTGCAAGCATCAATTTGATGCCCTATTCTGTTTATATACAACTTGGATTGGGAGAATTGAAACCCACTACAATGTCTCTATAACTTGTAGACCGATCAGTAAAATATCCTAGAGGCATTATAGAAGACATTCTTGTGCAGATTGATAAACTGATTATTCTTGCAGATTTCATTGTACTTGACACGGAGAGGAAATGATTATAGAACGAGAAGTGCCTATTCTTCTAGGATGCCCTTTCATGGCAACCACGAATACAATCATAGATGTGCAGAATGGGAAGTTGAGGATGATTATCTTAGATGATACTATGGAATTTTTTGTTTATAATTCTTTATCACTACCTTCAGATCTTAGTGGATGTTTTCAAGTTGATGATTTGGACTCACTTATTTTATCAACTTTTGTGTAGGAGGAGAGAACTGATAAGCTAGAATTGGTGCTCATTGTAGATGGATTGGAGGAAGATGAAGAAATGATGAATTTGAAAGCTGTACTTGACAGAGCATAGCAAGTCAAAGAAGGAGATGTTTCCACTGAAGGGTGGTCACATGTGAACCCAAAAGTGAAATAATCGACTACCACATCACCTCAACTGGAATTGAAACAATTACCTCAGAACTTAAAGTATGTATTTCTTGGTGAAAATAATACTCTTCTAGTAATAATTGATTCTGACTTATCTGTTGAT
This sequence comes from Pouteria campechiana, assembly GCA_036873735.1. Lineage (NCBI taxonomy): Eukaryota > Viridiplantae > Streptophyta > Magnoliopsida > Ericales > Sapotaceae > Pouteria > Pouteria campechiana. The sequence continues at coordinate 16,295 of JAYJMB010014773.1, forward strand.
GAAGAACATAATCTGATGAATGTAGTGAGAGAGCACAAAGGAGCTGTAGGGTGGACCTTAGTAGACATCAAGGGAATTAATCCTACTATTTGTATGCATAAAATTTTGCTGGAAGATGATGCAAAGACTTTCAAAGAAGCTCGGAGGAGACTTAACTCACATATGAAGTAGTGAGAGTGAAGGTGATTAAATTGTTAGATGCAGATTATAATCAAGTTCCAATTGCCCCAAAAGGTTAGGAGAAGACCACTTTTACCTGCTCATTCAGAACATTTGCATATCGGAGGATGCCTTTCAGTTTGTACAATGCCCTTGCAATGTTTCAAAGGTGTGTGATGTCCATCTTTTCTGACATGATTGAAAAGTTTATTGAGGTATTCATGAATGATTTTTCTGATTTTGGAGACTCATTTAATGATTGCCTTCATAACTTAAGATTGGTAGTTAGAAGATGTATGGAAAAGAATTTGACACTAAGTTGGAAGAAGTGCCACTTCTTAGTGAAGCAAGGTATTATGCTTAGACATATTATTTCAAGTAAAGGTATTGAAGTAGATAAGGCGAAGATTGAATTGATTGCAAAGTTACCTCCCCCAATTTCAATCAAGGCACTTAGAAGTTTTCTTGGTCATGTTCATTTTATAAATGGTTTATTAAAGATTTCTCAAAAATATTTCTAGACCTCTTTGTAACCTACTGGCTAAGGATGTAACTTTCTATTTTGATGAGGAGTTCCATGTTGCGTTCAATACTTTGAAAGAAAAATTGACATTGGATCCGATTTTACTAGTTCCTAACTAGCCTCTTCCATTTGAACTCATGTGTGATGCACTGGACTTTGCTGTTAGTGTTTTCCAAGGATAAAGAGTAGACACATTACCTCAAGTAGGACTCTATATGAAACACAATTGAACTATTTTACCATTGAGTTCAATGCCAGAAAACTTAAATGGTCTTATTCATTCAATGTTGCTCTTGTCTCTGTATTCAATGGATCCCATCTTCTCTAATGGTCAAGATTTTGAAGAAGCTATTTAAGAAGAAGAAGTGGGACTATTTGGTGGAGGTGAAGGAACCCATTTCAAATGTGTTCAACTTTATGCAAATCCTTCCACCCATGGCCAAGAGCTTAAACCATTATCTATCTTTCTTGAGCTTAAATCGTCATCTATCTTTCTTTAGCTTAAATCTTCATATCCTTACAGTCATTATCTTTACATTATTGGAAGATCTTTTTGTATTATCTAGAGCTGAAAGAGAGATTATATCATCCCCTATGCTTCATTATGACACTTTGTAAAGTGTCAATTTTCTGGTAAACTTGAACCTGGTGGGTTTGTGGTGAGCTTGTGAAAACCACATTGTATGATTTGTTGGTGAGCTTGGGAAAATCAACAAGTTTACTAGTGATCTTTAAAACCAGTGAGTTTCCTGATGAACTCATAAAACTAGAAGAAGTGTCTGGGACACTTGTTCATGCCCCCTAGAGTTAGAATCCAGAAGAAGTGTCAGGAACACTTGTTCATGCCCCCTGGAGGTGGAATCTAGAGGAAGTGTCAGGGACACTTATTCATGCCCCCTGGAGCTGGAATCTAGAAGAAGTGTTGGGGACACTTATGTATTCCATTATACGGGGTATAGTGGAACCCAAGGCACAATGAGTTGGTGTCCTTGGAAGAGTAGATGTAGGGACGGGGTCTTGAACTACTGTAAAAATCATCTTGTTTATTTGTGTGTGTGTGTGTGTCTGTGTTTGTTTTATTTCTCTGCACTTCATTGTTCTATTATTCATATCATGCCATACCACACACAAGCACGAAAAGAGGGAAATGATTCAATAGGGGTTAAGCAATAAATTTTTATTTACTCAATTCACCCCTCCCCTTTTGGGTTAAGCCATCCTATAAGCATCCTACAAGTGGTATCTGAGTAGGCTAGATAAACAATTCTAGTAATCCATTTGGCTTACCCAATAATGTCATCCTCTAAGTTCTTTAAAGAGTATTCCATTTCCCAACTTCAAAATTTTATAGATTAAATTGAATATAATGGAAAAGGAGATTGGAAACATCTCTTCTGGTCAAAATTTATTTATGCTCTCTATCCCACCATTTACAAGGATGTCTTGGCTTATAGATTAATATGAGAAATCTTTAGACAAATTATTAAGAGACAAAAACACTTGGCGCCCATGCACCACTTGCATTATCATTTAAACTAACTTGAGTGCAGGAAATCTAAGAAGGGAGAAAATGATCTCTTGAAGAAGACGAAAGAGAAAGAAGACTTGGACTGAAGAAACAAGTTGAAGACACAATGAAATACCAAGTTCGTTCAAAATAAAAGAAAAGTTAAGTACAGTTATGATACTCAAATGCTCTTATTAAATGTGTCACTTTCTGAATTTTTAAAATACTTGTGCATTTCCATCAGTTTATTCCTTTTGTTAATAAGTACTCATGCTCAATCCTTCCTTTTATTAATTATGTTTATGCACCTTTACTTTTAACATTTATTTATCAAAAGAAATAAATTTACATTTGATCCTTTTTAGGTTTTATTTATTTCATTTAGTTCATTCTTTTAAATTCAAGTTTCGTCTTTCAATTATCTACTTTTGTTTGCTTTATGTCTGTAGAAATCAATTTACATTTACCTATGCATTCTTATCAAAGATATTTTCTAAATTTTTATTAAGAAACAGAATTAATAATTGGAATTTTGTCTGAATTTCCTTTAGTTGTATATAAATTGAAACTATGTTTATGTATTTCTAGATAATTGTACATTGATAGAAATAAACTTTCATACATAGCATTTTCTGTGCATATATTTTTCACTCATGTATATAAATAGGAAAATATAGAATTCACACTAGGACAAATAAAACTCTGAAAAACAAAAAGTAAAACTTCAAAGATAATTAGAAAGTAAAATAACATTCAAACAATAAATAACCCAAAACTAAGAATGCCTAAAAGACACATAACTAAAAGAAAGATAAAATAATGAAACTAAATGATTGTGCTCAAAATCAGTTAAAGACAGGTTGATCTAGCAGAAAAGGTTCACATCTATGCTTGCTCAAATAACTCATTGGCTGATTAAAGTAAATGCTTATTATGATCATTCATGGAAACTGATTTAATCTATCATCTTATTTCTCTGCATACTATTATGATTAAAATGACTTTTGCACTGATATATTGGCAATGAATGTCCACATCAATTTGAACTCATTAATGAAGAAATAGTGTAAGAATATTATAAGTGTATGTAGGAAAGCTTAAGTTGAATAGGGAAAGAATAAGAACAATGAGAAATCAAATCCTTCTTCTCAACTCAAAAATCCAAGCAAATAAGGCAATAAGTTTAAGTTTCGAATGCTAAGAAAGGACTGAATAAGTCAAGATCATATCCTAGATAATATCAAATTTCTGAGGAAGGACTATCAACTTCAAATAGCAGAAGTTGAATGAATAATCAAGCTGCCAACAAAACTTATGAGGTCAAATGAGATATCTACAAAGCATGCACTAAAAGAGATAAGTTGTCTAAGCTTGATAATATTTCTTTCATTGCTATATACTCTAGATGCCTTTGAATAAACTGCATCGGATTTGAATTAAGTCAAATTTACTACTTTGAGCTAAATCATGATAAAAATCTAAATAAATCTTAAAATGATCAAAACTCTATCATCATTACAGTCCTAAGGCATAGTCAAGCCTATTTGGGAAACTTCACAGTTTAAGGTCTCGAATAGGAATTCCATTCCTAGTCATTCCTTCTGTAATAATGTTTATTGGCTTGATCTCACATAAAGAATTAAAATTGAATAATAAAAACTTATAAAGATAACCATCATGACAGAACATCCAACATTAACAAAATTCCATAAATATTTAAACATCCAAAAACTTCCATCAATAAACACCAATAAGTTCAGAACTTTTAACAATGAAACTTAAAGATAGTTACTCTTTTAAAACTTTAATAACTACCAACAATTCTATAACATTGCTTTCAATCTCAGACAATTCCTTCTCCAAAGACTTAATTCTATCCATAATCTCTCCATAAGCTATATACGGGTCAGTCAAGAGAAGATCTATAGAGACATTTATCTTCTTAGCAAACTTTAATTCCTTCTTCAACTATTTCACCTCCTCTTCCAAAAAGTGAATTTGACTATTTACCTCACTTATCTCTTGCTCCATTGCTACCTGAATGTTAAATTCGTACACTATTTGTCCAACTAAATATTAAAGAATACATGGGTTACAACAAATTCTTAAGTAGACACACAAAACTTAATGATAGTAATCATCTAATTCATAACTTAAACAGGAAATAAATCTTCAAATTTTTGAGATCCAGACAAGACAAATTAGGATCATGCTTTAAGCAACGATGAATAATCAGCTAAAAGGATGATTCTATAAATAACATAAGTCACTAAACTTAAATTTTCATAAAGAACCAAAACATGTAAAATCATAAATGTGTGTTTAAAAAGTTGTAATATTACATATAAAAAGTTCAAATTAAAAAGCAAAAACCCTTAATTAGCTAAAACATCCACAACTACTTCCAACTCTTTAACTTTTTGGTGAGCTCTGGCTAGTTCTTTGTTAAGAGACGATTAAAATAAAGATTACTACCCCTAACTGTAGCTTAATCATATCCTTAAGAACCAGACATCTCTCTACAACCTTAAAAGCAACGTCATCTTTCTCACCTTGAATAAACTTTATAAACGAACTAGAAGATGCCATGGTTGCCTTGGTAAGCATTGAAGAGTCGTCTCTTCCCAATCTCTCTGTGCAAGAAAAGAGAAAGACGAAAGCTTCTCTGCTTCCCAAGTAATCTGTCAAGTCTTCCATTAATAACCCTCAATCATCGCCCCCTAATAATAACGACAGACAACCATTAATTAAAAGGAGATGCACATTAACAGTAAAACCATGCATTGTAACTGAAATCGCTCTATTTACAAAATCATATTAATATGATTTTGATAAATATACATAATTAAATATTTAATGTCTGATTACTGTTCTTTATAAATATGCCTATCAAAATGTTTAATTACCCCAAATTCTTAAAAGATGTTTACTCATCATAATCAATCTGGTCATTAAATTAAATCATTTCATGAAAAAGGAAAATTGAGTAATAAATTATAACCAAAAAGGGGGACAGAAAATTATGTTAATAATATACAGAAATGAGAAAACATATTCTAGGATTTAATAAAATAGGGGGGGAAGAACTTAAAGAAAGAGACAAATATAATTAAAGAAAGACAAAAGCAAAATGAGTAAAGTCATAAGCTTATCAATCCTTTTTAATTATGATAAAAAGGGGAAGAGAAATGTGTGAGAAACTTTGTGAGAGTAACGATTAAATTAGGATAATGACAAAAGAATTGAACCCATAGGATAGAGACTAATATTCAAGGGGAGTTTTATTAATAAATATAAACTTCTAATCAAAAGTCTTTAGGGTTTTGTCATTATCAAAAAGGAGGAAAATGTTGGGATTATATTATTTATGATTTTGATGATAACAAAACTTGTATTAAATTAAGAATCCTGTATGCTTAAATCTTTAATGATTATATATATATGACTATGAATGATTTATTAAACAAGCATACGGCCTTCACTCTATCATGCGCACACAAAAAACATTAATTAGTCCTTACTATATAAATTTACTAAATCATATTAAGCACCATAATTACTTAAGCTTTCATATTATGCATTTAAATGAAAATGTATATTATCCTTGATCTACAAAATGTTACAATCACATGAGGATAAAATAGATTCTAATATTATATATATGAAAGCTAACAATGTAGCAAGTGCAGAAAAGTACAAGTGCAGGATAATAATCATCTATAACAAACTGCCATAACAATCTGCTACATTTTAAAGGATCTAAACTAATGAAATTCATGGAAGAAGAAGAAGAATAAGAATAAGAAAGTAGAAGATAAGCAACAAAGAAGGTTGCTTTAGATGCTTCCAAGAACAAAAGCATGGGAGAAAAACAAGGCTTCAAAGATGTGCTATAATGAGCCTGCATTGTCTGTCAACCTTAATGAGAAAATATCAATAGACAAATGCAAAACAAGAAGTTAAAGAAGAATCCATGATCAGAGAGCTCAAATTGCATTTGAGAAATTTGGACCACTTATACTTGATCTGATCAAAGTCTATCCAAGATAAAGCACAAGGATGAAGAAGCCACTCAACAGCTTGGCAGATAAATGAAGATAAACAAAGAAGAAATTGCCACCTAGATAATAATACAAAAAGTAAGAAGATTAGATTTATTCGAAGATAAAATGGCAATATATATATAAAAGGGAGTGCAACTTCAGCTGAGCCAAGACAGACAAAATAAGAATGAAGAAATATTGAAGTTGCGAGAACAAACCCCTACTATTGCTCAAAGTATGTAGAAAAGCTAAAGAACTTTACCTTATCTTAGGATCAAAAGGTTGTCTTCTACAACAGACAAAGTTCAGCTAAAGTAGAAGATGAAGTAAAGATTGTATAGTGAGCATAGACGAAGCTAAACAGATAAAGTGCTACTTGGATCAAAATGGGCTACAATAGACAAAGGCACGATCATCTATAACTTGTGACAGAAAAATGCAATGTGCAAAGTATTCTATCGAAGATTAAGCAAATCATACTTCATCTATTGCATATACCAGAAAAACTCCACACTTTGTCTGTTCAAGCAAGTTGAAGTTAGCTTCATCTAGCACCTCCAACAGACAATAAGGAATAAAAGAAGAAAATCACACTTCTCCTATTAGTGCAAGACTAAGTGAACATCGTTTGTCACCTCTAATAGACAATGAAGAACAAAGGAAGTATATCTTACTTCGTCTGTTCATATTTAAGGAAATGTTTATCAATTGATTAACTCATCTTTGTCAGCACCATTCAAAGTCAGTCTGTTATTTTTAATAGATAAAGCATGCACATGAAGGACTGATTAACAGACAAATCTTCTAGAGGAATTTTGACACACAAGGAAGTGTTTGTCTATCAGTCAATTCGACTTCATCTGTGTCAAGGCTCTTCAGCTACTTCACCGACAAAATCATTCTTTTGGCAGTTTAACTAATAGACAAACCTTAGAACAATTCATCTACAATGTATGGTAGACAAATATAGATAAAGAGTGGCCATGACTTGTCGAAGGAATATTGATTTATTTGACTAGGCATGCAAATGGCATCTTCACTCGAGCCGTCATTATGCAGACATATATTAGTCACCATTTCTGACACTAAGTGGTGCTACAAGACTTTCAAAGCTATGATGAGTTAAATGAGGAACATATTGATCACAGCTCATCCTCCTCTCTGAATGGCTTTGCAGCAGCTCGAGAAAAAATTGAAAGACCTGGACGTCAATGGTAGAAAACTCAAACGGTCATATTCATTCAATGTTGCTCTCATCTCTACATTCAATGGATCCCATCTTCTTCAATGGTCAAGATTTTGAAGAAGCAATTTAAGGAGAAGAAGCGGGATGATTCAGTGGGGGTGAAGGAACCCATTTCAAATGTTCTCAACTTTATCCAAATCCTTCCACCCATGGCCAAGAGCTTAAATCATCATCTATCTTTCTTGAGCTTAAATTTTCATATCCTTATGACCATTATCTTTACATTATAGGAAGATGTTTTTGCAATACATAGAGCTGAAAGAGAGATCATATCATCTACAATGCTTCATTATACCACTTTGTAAAGTGTCAGTTTTCTAGTAAACTTGAAGCCAGTGAGTTTTTGGTGAGCTCGTGAAAACCACATTGTATGAGCTATTGCTGAGCTCGGGAAAACCAACAAGTTTGCTAGTGATCTTTGAAACAAGTGAGTTTTTTGGTGAACTTATAAAACTAGAAGAGGTGTCGAGGACACTTGTTCATGCCCCGTGGAGCTGGAATCCAGAAAAAGTGTCGAGGACACTTGTTCATGCCCGTAGGAGCTGGAATCAAGAAGAGGTATTGGGGACACTTGTTTGTGCCTCCTGGAGCTGGAATCTAGAAGAAATTTTGGGGACACTTATGTATTCCCTTGTACGGGGTATAGTCAAACCCAAGGCACAATGATTTGGTATCCTTGGAAGAGTGGATGTAGAGACAAGGTCCCAAGCCATTATGAAAATCGTCTTATCTGTGTGTATGTGTGTGTGTATGTTTATGTTATTTCTTTATAGTTTACTATTGTATTATTCATATCATGCCATACCACACATAAGCATGAAAAGAGGGAAATGATCCAACAGGGGTTAAGCAATGAATTTTTATTCATCCAATTCACTACTCCCCTCTTAGGTTAAGCCATCCTACCGGCATCCTACATCCATTGCTTCATAAGATCAGGAAAAGACAACTTTCACATGTCCATTTAGAACTTTTTCTTATCGGAGAATGCACTTTGGCTTGTGCAATACCCTTGCAACCTTTCAAAGTTGTATGATGTCCATTTTTTCTAATATGATTGAAAGGTTTATTAAGGTATTCATGGATGATTTTTCTGTATTTGGTGATTCCTTTGATTATTTCCGTGATCGCTTAAGATTGGTGCTTAAAAGGTATATTGAAATGAATTTGACATTAAGTTGGAAAAAGTGTCTTTTCCTAATTAATCAGGGAATTATATTGGGACACATTTTCTCTAGTAAAGGCATTGAAGTGGAAGAGGCAAAAATTGATTTGATTACCAAGTTATCTTCCCCAACTTCAGTCAAGGGAGTTAGAAGTTTTCCTGGTCATGGAGGATTTTATAGACGATTCATAAAGGACTTTTAAAAAATTTCTAGACCACTTTGTAACTTGTTGGCTAAAGATGTGCCTTGTTGCCTTCAATACCTTGAAAGAAAATTTGACTTTTGCTCCAATTCTCCAATTTTAGCACTTCTTGATTGGTCTCATCCTTTTGAGCTTATGTGTGATGCATGTGATTTTGCTGTTGGTGCTTTTATAATAAAGAATAGACAAATTGCCTCACGTGATTCATTATGCAAGCAGAACTTTGAATGAAGCATAATTGAATTATTCTACCATTGAAAAGAATTAGTTGCAATTGTGTTTGCTTTAGAAAAGTTTCACTCTTATTTGATTAGTTCTAAGGTAATTATTTATTCTAACCATTTTAAATTGAAATATTTGTTGACTAAGAAAGAAGCCAAGCCTAGGTTGATCAGGTGGATCTTATTACTGCAATAATTTGGCTAACAATCAAGGACAAGAAAGGAAGTGAAAATATCGTAGCTGATCATCTGTTCAGGTTGGTGGAAGGGACTAATTTTAAAGAAGAGAAAGTCAACGAGAATATTCCTATCAATGAGATTTTTCCTGATTAGCAACAGTTTTTGTAAAGGAAAGTAAACCTTGGTATGCTGTGTGAGGCTTAAAATTTTTTTGTCAAGCATATTCATATATGGTCAAAGATTGACACTATATGCACAAGATTTTGGATGTTAGAAGGGGAAAAAAATAAGATATACATGAATAATGAATTGAGTATTATGATGGGTAGGGAAGAAATTTAGTGATTAAAAAGGGTCAGAAAGTGATATAGGTGGGCCGCATTCTTGTCTATGTGCATCATTGGAGCATCATAACAGAATGAGCTTAGATGCTCTATCTTCCTCCCAAGAAACCCATTTCACGTCCAGTTCTCCTCCCATCCATTCCAAAGCTCTAGAAATCTTCAAAACCTAGAGGATTCAACACAAAATCACTTGGAAATCGACAACAGTGGGTCAAGCAACACTTTGGCATTGAGAGAATGTCAATCTTAGCTATTTGGAAGTGGGGGATTGAAGGAAAAATTGGAATTTTGCCTTATAGCTTGGATTTGGGAGTTCCAATTGAAGGAAATCTATTGGTAAGTGATTTCTAGCCTTATTATCCATTTAAGTTAAACAGATTGCTTTAATTTAGCTTAAGGAGTTAGTTTGGGGATTGGGAGGTTGGGAAATGCAGAAAAATATGACCTGAGTAGTGAGATGAGTACTTGGAATGCAAATTTGATATAACTTTAGTTGAATAATTTATATAAGTAGTTTTGGAAAGAAAATTTAATTGAATAATAGTTGCAACTATGAGAAATGAAAGTTGGATACTTGGTGTTTGAAGAAATGTTATTAAGAAAATGTAACATGATTAACTTGTAATAATGATTCCATAATTACCTTTTTAATAAGAGTTACATGAGTAATTAAGAAAACCCTACATAGGGAAGGGATTAGATTAGACTATTATAGTGAATTGCAGTAATTGGGTTTCATAAGTAGTTAAGCTTATTTGAATAATGATGAAGCTTGTGGTTTGAGTGTAGGAATTCAGTTGCAAAGCCAAATTTGAAAATACAAAGCCTAAAAAAGGAAGAAAGGTCTATTGGTTAGGTAAGCAGTTTATTTGTATTAAATTTTGTTTATATTGATGTTTATAATGTAAATTTATGAATTCTAGGCATTTGGGTTGAATTTGGATAAGTGGTGTAGTATGGTACCTTAGTATCCTTGAAAATGACTGGTATAGTATGAGAATTATGTGTATCATAGGTTAAAGATAAGTAGATAAGTATAATACAATGATATATTACAATATGAGATGCTTACCTGAGTTGAGTGTGCTTAGAAGAATATGAAAAGTCCACTTTATGTACATGTGCAAGGGATAATAATTTTATGTATATAAATGAGTTGTAATCAAATATAAATCAAGTCAAAGAAGAAGAATGAATTGCGGCAATTAGTGGTGTAAATTGATATTGAATGAAGTAAGCTAGAAGAAGAGAGAAATCGAGCCAAGAGAGGAGGGGCAGATGTCCAGTGTTGCCAGCGTTGGCTTATTAAGGAACCCCCATGGGGGCAGATAGGCGTCGGCACCGGCATCGGTCATTGTTGAAGGCATTTGGTTTTTATTTTTTTAATTAATTACTCTTCTTTATTTCTCATAGATTAGCTACTTTACTAATTATTATATTAATATTATTGGAATGTATGTTTTAGAAAAAGTACTTAAAAAGAAAAAAAGAAATAAATTTTTGGTTAATAAATGACATAAGGATAAAATATTTGTGATTGAGTTTAATAACTAATTAGAAGGATATGTATGAAGTAATTAAGTAAAATGTTGACCATGGTTATAAGAAATTGGATTTGAATGCTTGCTAGGAGAAGTCTTTGGTTATTTAGCCTATGAATGGGCTTTGTTTGATATTGCCACCTTGATGGCGAAGAGGCTAACCTATTCAATGTGCGACTCCTCTAATTACTAAGTGTGAAAGGAGAACTTACTATCACCAAAATCTAGTGAGGGCAAGACACCACAGGTATTAGTCAGGAGTCTCATAACACTCATAAACGGGATTGTAGGGAGGGACTAGATCATTCTAGATTGGTAAGAACGACGTTGACTCCATTTGTTTATGGCTATGTCCACTTGGAATGTGGCTGAAACCACCTAGTTGATGACCTTTTGGGCAAGGTATTAGATTATGGTAGGCGATTTGATGAGAGAATATAGATAGGATGAAATAGAAATTAATATAATTTTGATATAAAATAAGGAGATTGGATATGATGGATATTTTGGAGGGATTTCTAGTAGTAATCTTTGTTATTACAGGTAGAGAGCAATAGCTTCATCATGATGCATCTAATGAAATAGAAAACATTGTTATGTTCTTAAAAATTTGTACTTTATTACTATTTTAATTCATACCTGCTTACTGAGTGCCTGGACTCGCCTTATTTTATTATGTTTTAGCTGACATGCTGGAAGACAGAGTCTAATGAGGGGTTGGAGCTCAAGAAAGGGATAAACTAGGAAGTTTAGAACTTTATACACTTTGGTTTTATTTTGATGCTTCATTTTTGAATGCATTAAAAATGTAAAATTGTAAATTATGTCAAAGATGTAAAGTTAAAAGTAGATGTCATAGTAATATGCATGTCATTACTGTAATACTCATATAAATAGGCTTTCACACTCTACTTTTACAATGCGATTATGATTTTGGGCATCTGTGGTGATTGGGAATGTGTCATATAGGTTTAATATAGGTTCATGAAGGCAAATTCAGGGGAGAATATGTCCATGGGTCCTCCTATTACTGCCTTCATAACATCTAAAAAATGCAGGGCATTACAAAGTGATATCAAAGCCAGGTTATGCCTGATACTTAAAGGATAGTGAGAATAAATTCCAGAATTGTAATAGTAAAGTTTTGGAAATTAGTGAATGAATGACATTTGTATTTTTAATGATAGAAATATGGGGGGAAGTTAATAAGTTATGAATTGAAATATTCTATTAATAATTTAAGTCAATAGTTAATTGTGTTGTTGTATGATTATATGCTCTTCCTTATACAGTAATGGCACCAGGGAAGAGAATGTATAAAGGCAAAGCCCCTATGGTGGAAGAAGAGTCACTAGGAAGGATTACTCGAACTGGAGTGACAATGGTTATTATTAGAGAGACACAGGCAAATGCCTCCAGGGTTGACGATATTCCTAGGTCAACCCATAATGAAGTGGAAGGAGTAATTGAGCTTGAAGAAGGCCATGTGGAGGTAGAACTTGCAAGAATAGATATGCTAAGCACTGCAGTTCTTAGTGGTTAGGCAGTTCCACCTATTCCACCTATTCTTCCCTAAACAATGACACCAGAATGTGGTGCTATCATGGCAATGATTGTAGGAATTACCCAGACTCTGTAGGAGTTAGTGCATACATAAAGGAGGCCTGTAGTGAACCCTTAATAGTTGGTAGGGTTTAGTGAAAGACCTACTCATATGGGACAATTTCCTCCTGAGCAGCCAAGAATTGGTTTAAACATGAAGGCCTTCCAAAATATGAAGCCTCTAGTTTTTAAAGGCCAATGGGATTACCATAAATGAATGGCTTGCTGGTATGGAGAAAGCATTTGATTACATGGAGTGTTTTGAAAAGCATAAGGTTTTGTATTGGGTTTATTAGTTGGAAGGTGAAGCAGAACGTTGGTGGCATACTGAGAAGTTAACATTCTTGGTCATGGGACAGGAATGTTATGGGCTGAATTTAAGGAGAGATTCGTTCATAGATATGTACTGGCCAGTGAAAAGGATAGATGGGTAACTGAGTTTATGACATAGTTGCAAGGTAGGAGGATAGTAGAAGAATATGACGAACATTTTAGATCCCTCACTCAATTTTTGCCATGGGCTCGAATGGATGCACTAGAAACAGCTCAAAAAATACAAGGACAACAATTGGATATCCACGAGAAGTTGGCTCCCCTTATGTTAATCTGATACAAGGATATTTTGGAGCAGGCTTGTCTAGTGGAACAGGAAGCAGAGGATCAGTCTAAGTTTAGAGAAAGAAGACACATGTGAGAAACTGAACAAGGTCGATGAACCAGGCCAAAACTTAAGCAGGGTGGCAGTATAATATCTGAGAAAACTTGTAACTATTGTAAAAAGTCAAGACACTTACAATTTGATTGCCCTGAATTATTGAAGAGGCTGGAAGGGAGGCAGTCTAAATTCTCCCCCGGACTGGTGAGAGAGACTAGTCAAGGGTTGAATTAGCCTTGAGAAACTAGGCAACGAAGGCTACTCACTTGTTTCTTTTGTGGTGAGACTAGTCATATTAAGTGAAATTGTCCCAATCAGGGAAGAAGTGACAGTGTGACCTCTCGAGTACCATCCCAGCCTAAACGTGGTAGAGGTCAGATGAGAGGAAGGGGTCGTGGACCTAATAGAGCTCCTAGTCGTCAGTATGAGGATCGTAGACCACCAATGACTGTGAGTGTACAAGTGACCAATGTACAAGAAGCTCAGGCCATGAATCATGTAGTTATTGGTAATCTCCTTGTATGTCATTGTTTGTCTTGTGTGTTATTTGATCCTAGCACCTCTCAGTCTTTTCTTTCCCTTGCATTTGTTGATAGTGCTAGATTGTCTAAATATCCGATACATCATGTGATAGAAGTATCTACTCCATTGAAGGCAGTTAGCATAGCTACTGAAGTGTGCTATGAAATACCTATAGTAATTGAGAGTAGATAGTTTTATGTTAATTTAATTGTTTTGAATATGGATGGTTTGGGTATTATACTGAGTATGGATTAGTTAGCCAAACATGAAGCTATAATTGAATGTAGAACTAAACAAGTAACCTTAAAGACTCCAAATAAGGTTGAAATTCTCTTTAGAAGTTTGCCTGAGGATAAAACTCCTATGCTGGTGTCAGCCATGAAGGCTCTTAGTCTAGTAAGGAAAGGATGCAAGGCATATTGGGTATCAGTTATTGACACCCATTCAAAACATCGAATGTTGAAAGATATACCTATAGTGCGAGATTTTTTAGATGTATTTCCCGGTGAATTATCTGGATTACCTTCTGAATGAGAAGTGGAGTTTGGGATTGACCTCGAACTTGAGGCAGAGCCAATATCTAAAGCTCTGAGGATGTAGTTGAGGATTTAGTTGCAAGAATTAATGGATAAAGGATTTATTCATCCTAGTGTATCACCATGGGGTACACTAGTGTTATTTGTTAAGAAAAAGGATAGAAGTTTGCAATTATGCATTGATTATTGAGAATTGAATAGAGTCACCATCAAGAATGAATATCCATTGCCCAGAATAGATGATCTATTAGATCAGTTCTAAGGAGCTACAGTATTCTCAAAAATAGACTTATAGTCTAAATATCATCAATTAATGGCTAAGCCTGCAAATGTTCACAACACTGCATTTAGAACATGATATGGGCATTATGAATTTTTAGTGATGCCATTCGGATTAACGAATGCTCAAACAGTCTTTATGGATCTGATGAATTAGGTATTTAAGCCCTATCTAGATCAGTTTGTGATTGTCTTCATTAATGATATTTTGATTTATTCAAAAGATAGAGAGGAGCATGAATCACATTTGAGAATGGCTTTGCACAAACTTAGAAAAGAAAAGCTTTATACAAAATTGAAGAAGTGAGACTTTTGAATGAATAATGTGGCTTTTCTAGGCCATGTGATCTCAAGAGACAGCATTTTTGTGGATCCTCATAAAATAGAAGCTGTGGTAAATTGGCCTAGACTAAGTATAGTGATGAAAGTCTAAAGTTTTCTAGAATTACCTGGGTATTATCGAAGATTTGTTGATGAATTTTCCTGTATTGCTTTGCCATTAACATAGTTGACTCATAAAGGAATTCTATTTAAATGGGATGATTAGTGTGAAGTTACCTTTCAAGAATTAAACAAACAATTGGTAGAAGTACCAATACTTGTACTTCCATCTGGTCAGGATGGATTTGTAATATATAGTGATGCATCTTAAAAGGGATTAGGCTATGTCTTGATGCAGAATGGGAATGTCATAGCTTATGCATCACGGCAATAGCACCCACATGAGCACAACTACTCAACCCATGATTTGGAATTGACAGCAGCAGTATTTGGTTTAAAAATATGATAACATTATCTTTATGAAGAGAAATGTGATATATACATTGATCACAAAAGCTTGAAATACATCTTTACTTAGAATTGAATATGAGGCATCGACAATGACTTAAATTACATGAAGACAATGATTTAATATTCATTATCACCCTGGAATAGCAAATGTGGTAGCCGATGCTTTGAGTAGAAAATATGGGAGTAATTTTGCTAGCATACTTATGCAAAAGACAAAATTATTTAAGGAACTAAGGAAATTAGATCACAAGTTGGAATGGAGGGGATAACGGTTCAAACGTGTCAATTAAGTATTCGGCCTACCTGAATAGATGAAATTTGAATGGCTCAAGAAGAATCAATAGATGAAGAATTTCAAAAATTGAAACTGCGAATACAACAAAATGAGCTACCGGATTTCTTCATTGGTGCAGAACATCTTATGAGATATAGAAATTGATTGATACTTCCTATGGGATCGGCAGTGGTACAGAAAGTGATAGAAGAAGCACATTATTCTCAATGTACCATTCATCCTAGTGGTAGTAAAATGTATCATGATTTGAGATCTCAATACTAGTGGAAGGGTATGAAAAATGATATCACTAGATATGTGGCTAGATGTCTGGTATGCCAAAAAGTGAAGGTAGAACACCAAAGACTGGGTGGATTATTTTAGCCTATTGAGATACCTAAATGGAAATGGACAAATATGACAATGAATTTTGTTACTGGCTTACCAAAAACAACTATAGGATTTGATAGCATTGGGTCATTATAGATAGATTAACTAAATCCACCCATTTTATACCTGTCAAGACTACATTTACTATTGAAAAGTATGCTTGGATTTATAAAAAAGAAATTGTATGATTACATGTTGTGCCTAAGGTGATAATTTCAGACAAAGGCTCAGTGTTCACTTCTAAGTTTTGGAAAGCACTGCATAAGGCTATGGGGACCTGATTAGACTTTAGTAGTACTTATCACCCCCAGATAGATGGGCAAATAGAATGAGTTAATCGGCAGTTAGAAGACATGCTTAGAGCATGCATTCTGGAATGGGGCAAAGCTTAGAGTCAGTACTTGTCATTGATTGAATTTGCCTATAATAACAGTTATCATTCTAGTATCTAGATGGCTACTTTTGAGGCATTATATGGACATAAATGCATATATCCATTATATTGGACTAAAGTGGGTGAAACTACTATAATAGGACCACAGATGATTGCCGATGCAGTTGGAAAAGTAGCTGAAATTCAAGAAAATATTTGTATTGCTCAATCGCATTAGAAAATTTATGCAGATGTACGAAGACATGACTTGAAATTTCAGGCAGGAGATAAAGTCTTTTTGATAATTTCTCCATTGAAAGGGGTAATGTAGTTCGACACAAAAGGCAAACTAAGTCCACGATACGTTGGTCCTTATGAAATTTTAGAGTAGATTGGTGAAGTGGCATATCGTATTGCCTTACCCCATTGTTGAATGGAATCTACCATATCTTCCATGTATCATCTCTAAGAAGATATGAACCTAATCCTTCCCACATATTAACACCTGAAGAGATCCAAATCAAGAAAAATTTGCAATATGAGCTGGCTCGAATATTGGATACTAAAGAGAAATAATTATGAAATAAGACTATCTATATAGTGAAAATACAATGGGATCACTACTCAGAAGAAGTGGTAACTTGGAAATTGGAAGAGTTGATGAAAACAAAACATTACTATTTGTTTGTTTTAGTTTTGAGGATGCAACTTTTATAAAGGGGGTAGAATGTGAGGGTTGGAAACTTTGTGGCAAGCATATTTGTACACAGTCAAAGATTGATACTATATGCACAAGATTTTGGAAGTTAGAAGTGGAAAAAAAAGATAACCCATTTCATGTTCAATTCTCCTCCCGTCCATTCCCAAGCTCTAGAAATCTTCAAAACCTAGAGGGTTCGATGCCAAATGACTTGGAAATCGACAACAGTAGGTCTAGCAACACTCTTACATCGAGAGAACGTTGATCTTAGCTAATTTGGAAGTGGGGGATTGAAGGAAAAATTGTAATTTTGCCCTATAGCTTGGATTTAGGAGTTCCAATTGAAGAAAATTAATTGGTAAGTAATTTGTAGTCCTAATTATCCATTATAGTTAAGTAGACTCCTTTAATTTAGCTTAAGGAGTTAGTTTAGGGATTGGGAGGTTGAGAAATGCAGAAAAATATGACCTGAGTTGTGAAATGAGTACTTGGAATGCAAATTTGATATAACTTTAGTCAAATTATGTATATAAGTAGTTTTGGAAAGAAAATTTAATTGCATAATAGTTGCAACTATGAGAAATAAAAGTTTCATACTTGGTGTTTGAAGAAATGTTATTAAGAAGATGTGACATGATTAACTTGTAATAATGATTCCATAATTACCTCTTTAACAAGAGTTACATGAGTAATTAAGAAAACCCTACATAGGGAAGGGATTAGGTTAGACTATGATAGTGAATTGCAGTAATTGGGTTTCATAAGTAGTTAAGCTTATTTAAATAATGATGAAGCTTGTGGTTTGAGTGTAGGAATTCAGTTGCAAAGCCAAATTTGGAAATGCAAAGCATACAAAGGAAGAAAGGTGTATTGATTAGGTAAGCAAGTCATTTGTATAAAATTTTGTATGTATTGATGTTTTGAACGTAAATTTATGAATTCTAGGCATTTGGGTTGAATTTGGATAAGTGGTGTTATATGATATCTTAGTATCCTTAAAAATGACTTGTATAGTATGAGAATTATGTTTATAGTAGGTTAAAGATAAGTAGATAAGTATAATACAATGATATACTACAATATGACATGCTTATCTGAGTTGAGTGTGCTTAGAAGAATATGAAAAGTTCACTTTATGTGCATGTGCAAGGGATAATAATTTTATGTATATAATTGAGATGTAATCAAATATAAATCAAGTCTAAGAAGAAGAATGAATTGTGGCAACCGGTGGTCTAAATTGATATTGAATGAAGTAAGCTAAAAGAAGAGAGAAATTGGGCCAAGAGAGGAGGGGCAGAAGCCCAGCGTCATTGGCACTGGCTTATTGAGGAACCCCCATGGAGGGAAACAGGTAGCGCCACTAGTGCCCAATTTGGCACCGCCGGCACCGGTTCATTGTTGAAGCCATTTGTTTTTTATTTTTTTTTAGTAATACTCTCCTTTCTTTCTGGTAGATCAACTACTTTAATAATTAAGTGTATTTATTATATTAATATTATTTGAATGTATGTTTTAGCAAATGGAATTAGAAAGAAAAACAAGAAATAAGATGTTTGGTTATTTGGCCCATGAATGGGCTTTGTTTAATATTGCCACCTTGATGGCGAAGAGGCTAACCTATTTGATGTGCAACTCCTCTAATTACTTAGTAGGTGTGAAAGGAGAACTTACTATCACCAAAATCTAGTGAGAGTAAGACACCATAGGTATTAGTTAGGAGTCTCATAACACTCATAAACGGGATTGTAGGGAGGGACTAGATCATACTGGATTGGTAAGAAAGTTGACTCCATTTGTTTGTGGCTATGTCCACTTGGAATGTGGCTGAAACCAATTGGTTGATGACCTTCCGGGCAAGGTATTAGATTATGGTAGGCGATTTGATGAGAGAATATAGATAGGATGAAATAGAAATGAATATAATTTTAATATAAAAAAGGAGATTGGATATGATGGATATTTTGGAGGGATTTCTAGTAATAATCTTTATTATTGCAGGTAGAGAGAAATCGCTTCATCATGATGTATCTAATGAAATAGAAAACATTATTATGTTATTACAAATTTTGTATGTTATTACTGTTTTAATTCATACATGCTTACTGAGTACCCAGACTCACTTTATTTTAATATGTTTTAGCTGACAGGTTGGAAGACGAAGTCCAACAAGGGGTTGGAGCTCAAGAAAGGGATAAACTATGGCGTGTAAAACTTTATACACTTTGGTTTTATTTTGATGCCTCATTTTTGAATGTATTAAAAATATAAATTTGTAAATTATATCAAAGATGTAAAGTTAAAAAGTAGATGTTGTAGTAATATGCATGTCATTACTATGATACCTATAAATAGGCTTCCACACTCTACTTTTACAATGCGATTATAATTTTGGGCATTTGTGGTGATTGGGAATGTGTCGTATAGGTTTAATACAGATTCATGAAGGAAAATTCAGAGGAGACTATGTCCATGGATCCTCCTATTACTGCCTTCGTAACGTCTGAAAAAGGCAGGGCATTACATGCTAATATTATTAATTATTTGGTTAAGTGAGTTTTTAATCTTATGCTAAATTTGTAGGGAAGGAGGAGGTTATTGTCTATAGCAAAATATTAATTTTGGGATAATCTAGTTTTGTTCAAGCTATGTCTAGATCAAATCATTAGATGTTGTGTACCTAAGGATGAACAACAAAGCATATTGAGACATTGTCACAAATTCAGCTATGGAGGGCATTTTGGAGGGAAGAAGACTGCTCTAAAAATTTAACAGTCTTGTTTTTACTGGCCAACTATTTTCAAGGCTGCTCATGCCTTCTGTGCAATGTGTGATAGGTACAAAGAACTAGTAACATTGGAAAAAGGGATAAGATGTCACCCATGGTAATCTTGTGGTTGAACTACTTGATGTATGGGGCATTGATTTAATGGGCCTATTCCCACCATCCAATGAGAATATGTACATTTTGCTTATTGTTGATTATGCGTCTAAGTGTATTGAGGCAATAGGCACTAAAACTAATAATGCTAATGTTGTGCCTAGGATTTTGAAAGATAGGATTTTCTATAGGTTTGGCACTCCAAGAGCACTCATTAGTGATAAAAGAACTCATTTTTGCAATGACGTATTTGCAGCTTTGTTAAAAAAGTATAACATCACTCATCGAGTTGCAACACCTTATCATCCACAAACTTCTGGACAAGTTAATGTCAGCAACCGATAGGTCAAAGCAATTTTAGAGAGGACAGTGAATACCTCAAGAAACAATTGGCAAAGAAGTTGAATGATGTACTTTAGTCATATAGGACTGCATTCAAGATTGAAATAGGAATGAGTCCTTACAGACTTATCTTTAGAAAAACGTGTCATCTACGGTGGAGTTGGAGCATAGAGCATACCGAGCAATCAAGAAATTAAACTTTGATTTACAGATAGCAAATGAAGAGAGAAAGCTTCCGTTGAATGAACTAGAGGAATTAACAGATGAAGCTTATGAGAATGTGAAGATTTACAAGGAGCGAATAAAGAGATATCATGATCAAATCATTAGCAAAAGATGCGTAGAACTTGGAATGGAAGTTTTGCTTTATGACTTATGTTTGCATTTATTTCCAGGAAAATTGTAGTCAAGGTTGGTTGGACCATTCCTAGTGACACAAGTTTTCTCACATGAAGGTGTGGAGTTGAAGAACCTCAGAAGTGGAAACAAGTTCAAAGTTAATGGTCACTGAGTAAAGAGATATGTGAGAGATGTCATGCCAATGCATTTGAATGAAGTTGTTGGATTTTAGAATCCATGAAGAAAGACTTTGTCTTGCACAAACGTTAAATAAAGCGCTTCTTGGGAGGCACCCAAAGTTTTTTTTGAACTTTCTTTATTTTCTTAGTATTTAGTTTAGTTGTTTATTTTTTTTCCTATTAGGATAGATTTATTTTAATCTATGGTGTACTGCATGTTTTGCAAATGGAGAGATCTTATTTCAAATCGCACATGGAAGTCTCAGAGGATTGCAGATGATGTTTCAAGTATTAAAACTACTAAAAATTTTCAGATAATGCCAAGTCAATACCATAAGAAGAGGACAAGAATGCACTTTATTCAGGGAAACCCTTAAAATTAAATGTTTTATTATTATTTCACATTGAGGACGGTGTTTGGTTTAAGTTGGGGGTATTTGGCAAAGTTACACTACATTTATGCAACATCTAGAATTCGGATTTGAATTCAGTTTTTGGGCAAATTTTTTCGAAATTCAGGTGTATATTTTTTTCTAATGACTTAGATGAGGAAATCCTAGAGCAGCTGTGCAACAATGCTGAAATTGAATAATTAAATTCTCTTTTAATGATCAGTAACATATGCTCATTTTTTAATTACCACTGCACATGATTTAGAACAAAGAATAGCTATTACCTTGTGATTCAATGATTCTTATGATAAGGCATTCTTTTTCATGAATGATGAAATTTCAATTAGCACCTTATGTTATGATAATGCAAAGTTTAGTTGATTCAGTTGATGATGTTGTAAATTTAGTGTTATATTTTATTGGCATGAGCATGCTAGAACTTGTTTGATTATCCCTTAAAACAAAATCCTAAATTACATGTTTACTTGGAAGTGATTTAGGCATTCTGTGATCAGTTTGAGCCTTTCAAGCTAACCTAGTACATTCACTATCACTAGTGTCCCCATTAAGCCTTAATGAAAGAATGACATATGCAAGCATGTGAATGATCACTATTCAACTTATCTTTCTTTAGCCACATTATCCGAACCTTGCAGCCTAAAAACCATGGTAGACCTTTTAAGAGACTTATTTATACATGGTTGTAGAGAAGTATATGAGTGCATAAGAAGATAAGTTTGGGGGTCATTAAAAAGAAGAATGCCAAAAGGAAAGAGGGGATAAAACCCAAGGAATCAGTAATGATTTATCCTAAAAGGAATCAATAATGATTTATCCTAAAAGGAATCAGTAATGATTTATCCTACAATTTGGGGGTATCACATCTTTATGAACTTAATAGAGAATAAGTTTGGAAATGTGGTAGTAATATAGCCCATAGTTAGTGGATCACATCCTAATGAATTTAAAAGAAAAATAAGTTTGGGGGTGTGATAGGAATATAGCTCATAAAATAAATAGAACCCTAAACTAAAAATTCAAGAGAGTGAACATTCATGTACAATTTAGTATGATCTCTTACTTTGTGAATCCTTACTTGTTTTCTTTGTTAGCCAAACCCAAGGCCCCATTACAAGCTTAAGAAAGACCTATTGATCCATGTGAACAAAGTTATCTACATTAGTGGAGAGGGATTATGAAAAGCAAGTTTATGGGATGTATTGTGAAGATCATTAGAATCATTGGTTTGAACATTGTTGACTGAAAAGCTCACATGCAGCATGAGATTGACACTGCACACACACATACTCATTCACTTCATGAAAGGATTGATGAAGCATTAGTTTTATGAGATTAATTGGCAAATATCTTGAATGATTTATAAGTTATGTGCACATGTGTAATTTGTTCAGGATGTTACAGATTGTTTGAGAGAATTTTTTCTAAATGATTCATGAGTTTAGATTGCTAATTTGCTCGAGGATGATCAAAAGCTGGATGATCAAAAGCTAAGTTTGGGGGTATTTGATGAGGCCATAATATACCATATTTTAAAGCCTAAATTCACATATATTTTGGATCCTCTTTTGATGTTAATTTAGTGGTTTATAAGCACATTCAAATTTGTACTTAATGTGGTTATTACTTAATAAGTGAATTTTGTGTTGATTTATTTTGTCTATTTGTAGATAACTAAGTGCAACAAATAAAAGAAAATATGGAATACATCAAGGTGGAGAAAGGAGCAAAACAATGGAGCTTGGATAATCAACAAGTGATTGAAAAAATGAAGATTACAAGCTCAAGAAGTTGAGCGTCATGACATCCATATCTAATGTTGCGACACTTAAAAGTTGAATGCAACATTGGTGGGCAAAAAGTGAATGCCATGGCATCCAAATCAGATGCTATGACACTTGAAATGGACTTACAAAGTGTTGGTCAGTTAGAGAGTTGAGCACTGCAGCATCCAAATCAGATGTCGCAGCATCCAGAAGCAGCACTTGGGACAAATTAGCATCACTTTGAGGCTGTTTTGGGTATAGATGGAGATGGAATCAACTCAAGTGTTCAACATAGAAGATGTAGCTCTTGAAATTATCTATCCAATGAGATAAGAATCACATAATTTTGAGTTCATAGAAAAATATTAGGATCAAAATGCTAAAACTGCTTTAGACCTTCAGAATTTCTAAAGCAGTGAATTGTTAATGTTGGAAGTTCTGAAGTAGTGAAGTGAATTTCCTAAGTAGTGAAGTAAATTTCTGAAGTAGTGAAATATTAATGTCAGAATTTTTGAAGCAATTAAGTGAATTTCTTAAGCAGTGAAATATTAATGTCAAAAGTTCTGAAGTAGTGAAGTATCAATCTCAAAATTTTTTAATAACTTTAGAAGTGCAACAGAGATTCTTAAGTGCTTCTTCTATCGATCTCAGAACTTCTGAATGTCTTCAGATGTGGAACAGAGATTCTAAAAGGGTTCAAAAGCCTAATCTTTAAAAATTATGAAGCTTCTTTTATTGATCTTAAAATTTCTGAATAACTTCAGAAGTGCAACAAAAATCCTAAAGTGGTTTAAAATCTCAATCTCACAAGTTTTAAATAAATTCAAAAGTGCAACAAAGATTCTAAAGTGGTTCAAAAGCTCAATTTTCAAAAGTTTTGAACAGCTCAACAAGAAAGAAATTTCTAAAGCTTCCGAAGGATTGTTCAGCAGTAATTTTAAGAAGCAAATTTGAAGACTTTAGGGTGTTTTAGAGGGAAGGAAATTGAAAATAGAAGTTGGGAGTTGCGGCAGCTATTGGTTATAGAAGTTGCAGAATTGTAAATTATTTTAAAGTGCACAAATGGAGTTGTTTCTAGAAGCTAATTTCCATTTGTTAGATGTTACAAAATTTAAGAGTCTAAGACATGTAGATTGTCAAGTTATTATTGGAAGCTAATTTGTAGGCACAAGATGTGTTGCAATTTTTAGAACCCATGATGTGCAACAACTCAGTTATTTTTAGAACTCCTATTATTATTCATTTTAATGCTTTGGAAGCTATATTTTCGTAGGAAATACCAAGTTATTATTAGAAGAGGATCTCTATACATAGAGGCATTATAGTTGTCAAGGAGTTCTACTAAAACACTACTGCTTGGGTAATTTAAAAACCCATCCAGAGATAGATTTCAGACATAATGTTATGTGAGAAGCAAAAGGAGCGAGAGAAGGATTCCAAGTTCTATAACATGCACATTTTGAAGAGTTTCCTTTTTCTTTTAATCATGAACTAAATTTATTTTATGGGGAAATGATTTAGCCCTCCTTTATATTCATTGTTTATAGAGATTTTTGGTTTATCAATTTAATATCATATTGTTTCATTGATTGTGTTAACTGCAATCATCTGATTTATCTAATTGACTGATCACCAATTTTGTAACTTAGATTGATTATCTGGAGTAAAAGGTTAAGGTAGATGCTAAAAGCTAAACCCTGTATTCTACTCTCTTGAATGAATGAGTAAATGATTAAGGTAGACTCCATATACTAAAATATTCTACTTGGTTTATTAAAATTCTTCAGATCTTCAAGAGTTTCCAACCTCAATCACACTACATGCCATAGGTATTTGGAACGAGAGAAAATACTTGATTTAAACTCAGACTCCTAATGGTAATAATTATACAGTGGATAAAATGAACTGAAGATGCTTAATTAAAATAATAATCTCAACAATATTGAATATCATTGAGTGGTGAAGTAAGATCCCCAGACTCTTACAACATGAATTCTGTTTTATATTACTCAATGTCATTGTTTTTTGTTATCTTACTTATGATCTCATAATATATCATATTTTAATGCCTAAATTTAGATATTATTTAAATTTATTTAACATGATTTTATTTTTTCAAAACTTCATTTGATGAAATATTACACTTAATGAAGTTATTTGGTTTTTTCAGGTAACAAATCATGTCAAAGAGAAGCTAAATGCGAAGTGTTACCATTTTCATGCCATTTTTGGTACCAATGAAGACTAACCTAGGAAAAGTGTTAAACAAAAAATTTTAATCCCTTGAGTTATATTTCCAAAAAATTAAGAATAATTTATTTTGGAGGTCATATGAGGAAGTTATGGATGAAACGGTGAACATCTCTTAGGGTGGACAGCAAGTTGGTGCCACTAGCGCCACTTTGAGGCACTTTTAGGTACATTTACATTAGTATTTAGCTCAAGCAATCAACATAAAAGTTGTAGATCCTATAGTTATCTGACCAATTAAAATCGAATCATTGATTCTGAGTTCATATGAGAAAGTTATGATCAAAATAGTAAAAGCATTTCTTGTGGATAGCAAACCAAAGCTGTCATTACGCAACTCCACCGTCCATGGTCTAGCAAGTGGCACTAGTGGCACCAGATTCTAGTCAAAATTTGTTAAAATACATTTTAGTTACAAAATTTTTGATTTTATGTGTTTTTTGGGAATTTTTTGTGCTATTTTGAGGGAATTCTTTGGGGAGAACTTCCAAGAGGAGTTCTAGGGTTTTCTTGGTAGCTACTCTGAGGAGTTTTGAGGACTTCTAAGAGGAGTTCTAGGGTTTTCTTGATATTAGGAGATTTTGTGGAGTAACAAAGGAGAATTCAAGGAGAGCAAAGGAGATTCAAGAAGGCTAATTGCAATATGCTAATCTTGATGAAGGGAATATCTTTTATTTTCTTCATAAACTAATTTCTTCTTTCGAGGGTGAAGATGTAACCATTTTTTATGAATCATATTATTTAGATTATTGATTATTTAATGCATTTCTATATTTTTATTCATGGGTTTTATTTTAATCTTTTGATTTGTGTGATTGCTTGATCATCAGTTTCATAAATCTTATTGATTGTCTATCCATAGTTAAGGCGCACACCTAACGCACAACCATGAGCTTCCATGAATGAGAAGAGTAGAAGGTTAAGGTGCACACCTAACTCACAACTGTTCTACTTGGTTCATAGTTCTTGATCATAATGGGTTTTCACCTCAATTATACTACACACCATAGGTAATTGGAACGAGTGAAAGTGCTTGATTTAAAGTTGTGCACAAAACAATAATAATCACATCGTAGAAAGAATGAACCCAAGCAAGCATTGAATCCAATATCCAATTAGCAAGGGGAGTCATTAAGTAGTGAAATCTGAACCCTAGACCTTTACCACTTGAGATTTATCCTATATCATTCTATAGTTCTAGATTTCTGATTATTTCTTTAGTTTACTATTCTTATTATTTCAAACCAACAATTCATCTTTTTAAAGTTAGTTTTAGTTAGTAACTTAATGTACTTAAATCAGTTTGCCATTCTTTGTGGGATTGACCCTTGCCCAAGCATCCTCTATTGCTATACAATTGTGCACTTGTGAGGTATTATAATTTGAACCATCAAGTTTTTGGCGTCGTTGCTGGGGAATAGTTCCAAATTGATTTAATTAGGTCTAGTTACAATTTTTCTTTTGATTTTTTATATATAATTGTATATAAAGTTTCTGACTTCTTCTTTCTTTTAATTTTACTGAGCTGTGAATGCAAGAAATAAGAATTGGAGGGATAACACTTTGAATGACTTAAGTCAAAGCTTGCCAAGCAGATGGAGAGGATGTGGCCCTTGAGTTTTGCAAAATTCTCAAGATAAGCCAATGTGAAGAATTTCTATAATCAACCACTCCATGATGATCCATATTATGGTTGGAGTAGTCATTCTAATTTTTCGTGGAACATTGATCATAATTAGATTCATGTTGGAACTTATTTTTAACCAAAGAAGCCTACTCTAGAAGAGACATTGCAAAGTTTTATCCAGGTAACCCAAACTTGGTCCCAGAATGATGAAATAGGGTTCCAAAATACAGAATCAAGTTCTGATAACATAGAGACAACCATGAAAAACATGGAGATTCAATTAGAGCGAATTGTAGAGGGTGTGCAGAGTGACACATATTGAAAGCTATCAAGTCAGCCTAAGCAAGTGCAAACAATCACAACAATTGGAGGTGGTAAGGTAATAGATGATAAAGTTGGTGATGGGATTAATGATTCTGATATTTTTGTAGATGATGAGGAGGAGGTGACTGCTATGAAAGCTGTGTTCCCAATTCTTAATCCTCCACTCAACTATATGCTACCACCACCTTATGATCCACTTATCCCTTTTCCTGGGCATTTGATGCAGAACAAAGTTGTTGAAAAATCTTGCAATGGCAATGATCAAATTTTGGCTTTAGATGTTTTTCCACATGAAAAAGCTAGTGAGCTGATTGGAAATCTTAATGAAGGCTCAGTAAAGGAGGAGATTGAAGAAAAATTTGAAATGGAACAATTACCTCATTCTTTAAGGTATGCATCTGTAGATAATGACTTATGCTTTTCAGTGATTATTTCTTCATCTTTTGCAGGTATTGAAAAGGAAAATCCAATGCAACTTCAAGATCATATTGTAAAGTTTGATATTTTCAAGGAGATGGAGCTGTCCAATGACAATAAGAATGGCTTCAAGATGAATGGAGTGGATGCAATGATGGAGGAGTTTTCAAGAGAGCCCATAAACGCAGTTGAAGGAGATGAATTAGTAGATGATAAATCAGTCAACAATGTTTATCAACTAAAAGCACCAAAATTCTACACATCACTACCAAGTTTCAAAGAACTGGTGCACAGAAATGCCAAATTTCAATTCAATGATGGAAGTCCATAGTCGGGCCGAGACTTTAAATCAAGTGCTTCTTGGGAGACAACCCAATCTTTTTTAAAACTTTCTTTATTTTCTTATCATTTAGCTTAGTGTTTGTTTATTTTTTTTATTATTAGGATAGATTATTTTTAATTTCTAGTTACTGCGTGTTACAGAAGGAGGATTCTAATTTTAGAAAATTGCAAATGCTCTTCCAAGTGTTAAAATTGATGATGCCAAGCTAGCTCTAGAAGCAGAAAATGGGAATGCACTTCATTCAGGGAAGCCCTTGAGCTTAAACTTCTTTCATTATTTCACATTAAGGACAAAGTGAAATTTAAGTTGGGGGATGTTTTGCATCACATTCAGTGCATTTAGTTTTGGGCAAATTTTGTCAAATTTAGATATAATTTTGATGAGCTGCATTCTTGAAAACTTAGCTAATAAAATCCAAGAGCAATTGTGCTGACATACTGAAATTGAATCGGTTAGTGTGATGATTTTCTCTTAATGATCAGTAATATATGCCTAGTTTTTTATTACCATTGCACATGATCTAGAAGGAAGGATAGGCATTTCTTGTGATCTACTAATTCTTGTACAAAATTCTTCCTTCTTCGTGACTATGGAAATTTTTCACGCACATGATGTCATAATCATGCAAAGTGTATGCAAATTAGCTAAAAAAAGTGTGAACTCATTGACTTATTTTGATTGACACACGCATGTTAAAACTTGTTTGAGTATCCCTCAAGGTGAAATCCTAGATAGCATGTTTATTTGAAAGTGATCTAGGCATTCTTTGATTAGTTTGAGCCTTTCAAGCTAACCTAGTAATTCACTGTCACTAGTGTCCCCATTGAGCCTTAATAAAATAATGGTATGTGCAAAGCATGTGAAAGACACCGATTCGAATTTTCTTTCTTTAGGCTCATTATTTAATCTTATTTAGCCTGAAAAACCATGTTTGACCTATTAAGAGACATATTCCATGCTCATGGTTGTTTGATAGGTATGAGTGAAGCAAAAGAAGATAAGTTTAGGGATATCAAAAAAAAGTATGCCATGATAAAGAAAAAAAGGGACAAAAGAAAAAGGTTAAGTAAGAAAATATATCTTAATTGGGGGGATCATATACCATAAACTCAAAAGAAAACAAGTTTAGGAGTGTGGTAGTAACACAACCCATAATTGGGGGATCACATCCCAATGAAATTGATAGAAAATAAGTTTGGGGGTGTGATAGTAATAAAGCCCATAATAATAAAAA
>JAYJMB010014784.1:0-45657 GCA_036873735.1 Pouteria campechiana
AAAGTAACCCACCCTGGAGGTGGAAAAATCATGGTATTATCATGTGGATTTATGGTGTAAAGTGGAGTAACGACCCCCGGAGGGCGAGGCGTTACATCCCTGCATAGTCTTGAAAAACTCTTAGCAAAGATTTTTATTAGTTACTCCAAATACCATATCATCAACATAAATTTGAAATATATCTTTCTTTACATGCTTAATGAAGAGAGTGGTATTCGCTTTACCCCTTGAGAAACCTTTTCCAGTAAGAAATTTACTTAGACTAGAGGGCTTCTTTAGTTTGAATACATGATTTGTACAATAAGGATGTTCAAACACAGGGGTTTGTTCCACATATACCTCTTCATTAATAAAACCATTCTTTAATGGACTCTTTACATCCATTTGATATAGCTTAAAATCCATATATGAGGCAAATGCAAAAAGCATTTTAATGGTTTCGATCCTTGCAATAGGGGCATATGACTCTTCAAAATCAATACCTTCTTCTTAACAATACCCCTTTGCAACTAATCTTGTTTTATTTCTCACCGTAATTCCTGATTCATCTAGTTTGTTCCTAAAGACCCACTTTGTTCCTATAACAGATTGATGGTTTGATCTTGGAACAATAGTCCACACATAATTTCTTTTAAATTGATCCAATTCTTCTTGCGTAACTAAAATTTGATTTTCATCTTCTAATGCTTGGTCTATGCAAGTTGGTTCTAATTAAGAAATAAAAGCAAAATTATCATATATTTGGTGATAGAATGATCTAGTTCTAACTTTATCAAACACATCACCAATTATTTGATTTTTAGGTTGAGCATGCATAAACCTCCAATCTTTGGGAAGAGATGAGTTACCTTCCTCATTTACCTCTATTGTAGATGGTTCAGCTTCATCCATTATTGACTATGATAGTAAAGCTTCTATTTGTTTGTCTTGTAATCTTAGTTTTTCCACACTTGTTGGAAGATTATCTGTCTCGTCATCAAAATCACTCTTTCTTTTCATGGAGTTAGTATGTTCTCTAAATTTAACATGGATGGATTCTATAAATGCTTTAATAAAAATGGAATAACCCAGAAATATACCTTGATCAAATCTAATATCAAATTTTTTAAGATTTATTTGCCATTATTAAGAATAAAGCACTTACAACCAAAAAGTATGAAAATATAAAATAGTTGGTTTCTTGCCAAAGTATAATTCAAATATGGAGTTTTGTTGAGTATGGATCTAGCAAAGATTCTGTTAATAATATAACATGCAGTGTTCATTACTTCAGTCTAAAAATACTATGGAAGGCTGTATTCATTCAACATTGTCCTTGCCATCTCTTGCAAGGATCTGTTCTTCCTTTCTGCTACTCTATTTTATTAGGTTGTTTTTGGTGCAAAAAAAGTTCAAAACATTTCATTGCTTTTACAAAAATTAGTGAATCTATGATTTTTAAATTCTCTACCATAATTACTCCTTATGGCAACAATATGAGAACTTTGTTCATTCTGTACACATTTGGTAAATACTTCAAAGAATGAAAAAGTTTCATCTTTGGATGCTAGAAACATTACCCAAGTAAATCTACTATAGTTATCGACAATGTCATATGCGTATGTTTCCCTCTAAGCTTCTTGTCCTTGTTAGTCCAACTAAATCCATATGTAGCAACTGAAAGGGTTTGGTTGTGTATACTTCTTTGTTTGACTTGAATGATTGTTTTACTTGCTTACCTTTTAGGCAAGCATCACACAACTTCTTATCAAATTTGAGTTTTGGTAAGCCAATAACTAATCTTTATTATATAATCTTTTAATAAGATTTTTGTTGGCATGTCCTAGCCTTCTATGCCACAACACGAGTTCATTGTCATTCACAACAAGACAATTAGCTTGAATATTCAAAAGATCAACCAAATATATATTTCCATGTCTTCTACCATATACTATAACTAATTGAGACTTATCTAGTATAGAATAGAATTGAGATTCAAACACAACTTTGTGGCCTTTGTCATAAAACTGACTTACACTAAGAAGATTGTGTTTCAATTCTTCTACTAAAAGTACATCCAAAATTGTAGTTGATAGAGTTTGGCCAACCTTATCGATCTCAACTACTCTAC
Source organism: Pouteria campechiana (assembly GCA_036873735.1). Taxonomy (NCBI): domain Eukaryota; kingdom Viridiplantae; phylum Streptophyta; class Magnoliopsida; order Ericales; family Sapotaceae; genus Pouteria; species Pouteria campechiana. The sequence goes on from JAYJMB010014784.1 coordinate 2,111, forward strand.
CTTTACCATTATCACCAAAGGCTACTGTTCCATCAGATTTCATTTTCAACTCCATGAACAACTCCCTATTCCCTATCATGTGCCTTGAACAACCACTATCAATATATCACGTACTACTCTTTGTGGCTCCCAAGCACATCTACATGAATAAAGTTAAGTTTTAACTTTTGGTACTCATTTAGGAATGGGTCCAGGTGGGTTAGTTGTAGATAGTATTGTTACCCATTGTTTCTTGGGCAATACTGTTTTAACTAATGAGGTTTGAGTTGCATTTAGTGCATTTGCAACTATCTTTGGAACCCAAATAGTAGTCTATTTAAGCTTAAATTTTCTATATTGCTGTTGTCCACTTCTTTTCTTTGGTTTCATTCTTAACAAAGTGGAAGTCAATGTCTTTTTCAAAGCTATGGTTTTTGCTATTACTTGCTCAATTGTGCTAATGGTATTATTGCAACTCTTGAGCTTTGAATTTTCTTCATTGATTTTAGAGCATTCATTTGTAATTATTTTTATCTCCTTTTTAGTTTCTCTATACTTCTCTTTCAAAGTCATAAAATCTTAATATAATTCTTCTAACATTTCTTCATGACTGGGAATTTCAGAATCAAAATTTACCTGTTCTTAATGGATTGCCATGAAGCTAATTCTCATATGAAGTTCATCTTGAATACCTTTGTTTAGAGAAAGTTGGCTGATTTGAGCTTTATGTTCTTCTTCTTCCTCACTCTCACTTTCATTTATTATATTTTCTAGCATCTCCTAAGCTGTTTGGGCTTTCTTTTTCTTCTAAAATTTTTTGCTTGTTCTGTTATTATTTTTGTTGTTACTGCTACTGTTCTTTTTGTTAAAGTATGAGTTGTAACTTTTCTTTTATTGATAATTTTGTCTCTTATCTAACTCTAGACAGTCAAATTTCATGTGTCTAGGTTTTTCACAATTGTAATAGGTAGGTGATTCTTTCTTTTTGTCATTTCTTCCAAAATTCTTTCTTGAATTGTTTCCAAACTTTTTCTTCTTTAGCATAGATTTGAATCTTCTTGTAATCACTGCCATTTACTCGTCTTCATCTCCACTTGTGGATGCATTAGTTTGGGATTCATCATTCTGCAACTCAGCTTTAAGAGCAATTGCTTTCATGTACTTTGGTTCTTCTATATTTTTCTGCTTCATTAACATCTCATGAGTCATAAGAGAACCCATGAGCTCTTCTAGACTTATGGCATACAGATTCCTTGCTTCCTGGATTACTGTCACTTTGGGCATCTATTTCTTTAACAGAGATCTCAGAATTTTCTTTACCATTCTGAGATCTTCATACATTTCTCCCAAAATTTTAAGCCCATTTGTTATCTTTTGAAACCTTCCAAACATGTCTGAAATTGACTTAGTCTCCATGTTGAAAGCTTCATATTCTTGCACAAGAAGATTTATCTTAGTTTCTCTTGTTTTGTGCCTTCATGTGCAACCTCTAATTTGTCCCAGAATTCCTTTTTTGTATTGCAAGAGAATATCTTATCAAATTTAGAGGATGTAAGAGCATAATAAAGCCAGTTCTTTGCCTAAGCATCTTTTTCAGTTGCTAAAATGTCCTTGGTAGTATATTTATCTTCAGTATTTAGGACAATCAATCCATCTTGGATGGTTTTCCATAACTGATAACCTGAGGCAATCAAGAAATTTTTCATTCTCATCTTCTAATATCCATAGTTTGTACCATCAAATAGTGGAGGTCTGGAACTAGATTGACCTTCAGCAGAAGTGTTGTAGAAATAGCTAGCCATAGGGACCTCTTCACAAGTTATATGAATGGAATAGTAAGGTATAACTGGTGTAACCTACTCTTATACCAATTATTGGTCCCGTTCAGATGGTGACTCTAGAAGGGGGGAAAATTGAGTCTTTAAAAATTTTGGCCAGATAATAATCAAAGTGCAAGACTAAAGAAATATTGATAACACAATGCACTTAGACTAGTATTGTTATAGTGATTCAGCCCTTCACTTAGGTTACTACTTGACTTCTTTGAGTTAGCCTTCTCTACTAAACTTAGGTTCCACTAATACCTTCTTTGATTAGTACCCTTTTGATCAAATAAATACACATGTTGGCATGTTGGTTTTCAAGCTTACCAACTAACTTGTACAAATACTTAGCAAGTATCTTACTTGCTTTCACTACACAAAGGCGAGTCCTTAACTTACAAAAATATACAGAAATAAATATGTATAAATATTAATGCCTCTAATAGGCTGATTTTGTACAAAGTTTGAAAGTAGTAAACATAAATAATATAGCAACAAAGCAGTAAGATTCAATCTTTAGAAGTAGTTGAATGGATGGCTTTGAATGCTTCTTTAAATGAACTGCAATGGAGTTGAAAACATGGAAGAAAATCCTTAAAGACTTAGTAAATGCTCTCTCTTATTTTTTAGTGTTTATATTGAGACCTTTGACTTTCTTTATTGTAGTAGGTGAGAATCATTAAATGCTGAGAAATGTTTGAATTTATAACTATTATACTTTCAGCAAGGGTTTTAGAGTCTATGAACCAGCATCAGATCCGTCAAGCTTTTAAATAATATGAATTTTTCACACAGCTTACACAACTCGTCGTCTCTTCTGATGCACCAAAGTGTTTTGGAAGCTTCGAAGCAGTGTGACAGGAGCGACTTGCGTGGATGTATTGATGTATTGATGCTAACTCCAAAGTTCCGGTTTGTCTCCAAAGTATTTAATCTATCACTCTAAAGGAATTGAATCCAAAAATTTAAATGCTTTTCTAACTCCAAAGTTCATTTCCTCTAACTCTAATGTATTTTTCAAAAGGTGTCCTGTTAACTCTGAAGGCTCTTGTTGTTGTCTCCAAAGCATCTTGTCGACTCTGACATTACTTGGCTTCACTTCGAAGAGCTTGTCTTAACTACGAAGTTTGTGAGCTCATGAATCAGAAGTTCATGAGATCATGACTTCAAAGTAATTCAATTAACTCTGAAGTAATATCATCACTCTGAAGTTATTTTTTTGTCTCCAAAGTACTTCAGTGGCTCCAAAAATGCTTATCTTGGCTCTAATACATTTTTGCTAAATCTGAAGCTTGTGTTCTCTAGATGCTTTGAAACTCCTTTGTTGACTCTAAAGCATGTGACTTTGAAGAATTTTCTTTCATTTTTGAAATGCTTCATTAGCTCTAAAAGTTAATCTCTTGTCTTCGAAGTGCTTGAGCAACTCTGAAGGGATGAATTTAAACCCGAAGTTGACTCCAAAGCTTCCTTAAAAACTATAAACTTTATGTTTTCTTTTTTTAAGTATATCTGTAATTTATATACTTAGATTTCTTGAGCATTTACTTGGTTTCTTCCTTTAATCATCGTGAAGATTATTCTTAAATTAAGTTTGGAAATATATTTCTACAAAATGCTTGAGAATGAATTGTTAGTACCTTCATGTTTCACTCATATCTTTGCTCATCATCAAAATATAGTTGGTTAAGAATATTCATCATCAAAATTAAGCTATTTAAGAATGTATGTTCAACACATCATTCTTCTTAGGGTATTTTACTTCTGAGGTGATTCTGGATAGTTTCTAAACTACCTTTGAAGTGTGACATTACCTTAGAGTTAATTCTAAGGTTTATGCCTTGTCTTTGAAGAGGTTCTGAGTTATCTCTGAAGGTGTTCTGAAGTACATCTGAGTACATCTAATCTTCATGCCTTGTCTCCCTAGGAATTCTAACTCATCTCTGAAATACTTCTGAGTATTTTTGAGTTACTTCTAAGGATTGGAATTAATGCTAAAGTTACTTCTAATGACATTCTTAGTTGCTTCTAAGCTTCTGATGAGGTTCTAAGTAACTTCTAAAATACTTCTAAAGCTCTAGAAATGGTTCTTAGGATCACAGCTTATTTTCTGGATACTTTTGAAACATGGAATTTCTTTAGAAACATTTTTAAGGTGTTTATATTTGAGCATTCTTTTAACTTATTTTTTATGGTCTTAATATGATATGTTTTAGACTTAATATTTACTCTCCATTGCAAATTAATGCTACAACACTTGGAAAGTAATCAGTTAGTAATTAACTTTTCACTTATATGTTTGCTCATTATCAAAACTTAACTACTTAATTATATTCATCATCAAAATATAGCTAAGTAGGAGGATTAGACTCAACATATTGGACATCTCCCAACCAACCATACTCAAATTCGTTGGCAAAGATACACATCCCTTTAGTAAAATCTTCACATCTCTTCTTGGGGTAAGCTAGATCGTGGGAGGTGGTTGACATCCTTGAATAGGCGATTAGGGCATGCTAGCTTGGGATCTTTCCACTGCAATAGGGGAACTTTCCTTAGAGGAAATTAATCCTCATTGCCATCATCATGGCAGAGAAGGCTCATGAAGGGATTGCCTCCAAGAATCTCTCATAGCTAGGATATGAGAGAGGGAAGAAAAGATCGCCAAATTAGAGAAAGCACAAGCTAAGAATGAGGCTGACACATTGTTTGATTCTCCTTTAATTGATGGTGTCCAATCAGTTTGAAGTGTGTGCAAATTCTAGATGCAAAATGTTACATTGTATGATGGAATGGTAGATCCGAGGGATCATATTTGACACTTTAACATGCTCATGGACCTAATAGGTCTAGGATGGAGATTCAAGTGCCTAGTTTTCCTATCCACCTAGTAAACAAGGTTGCCTTATATTTTCAAAGTTGCCCCCTAAGTTAATTCGTAGTTACAAAGAGTTAACACACATGTTTAACTCCTATTTTGCTAAAACTAGGATGCCACCAAAAGACACATAATACCTATCTAACATCAAACAATGGATAAATGAAATTTTATGAGATTACATGTACCAGTTCCAAGACACCTATAACACCCCAATTTTTTTGGTAAGCAACCTTTCATAATTATGCATGTTAGGTAAATTATGCCTATGAATCTAATGGAGATCGAAAAGAATTAAGCTTACAAACATGTGGATTATACTTAGGTTGCAGGGATTCTTGCTGAGGAACTTGAAAATATGTTGCACGGATGCCACATGTGCATGCTTGGTGTGCACCTTTGAACTACTAGGGGTGGAGCTGGATAAAATGCTCCACCAACCCCAATTCACCCCCGTTTTTGACCCTTCCTTTGCTCCTATGTCCCAAGCCCTTCTCAACACCCTTTCCCCAATCCTATTACATCATATCTGGTTGGGAAACTTGTTGTATTCTAGCATTACTACTACCCTAAGCTAGAATTCATCTACTTGGAAGAGAAAAGAAGAAGAACAACTTGGAAAAACTTCAACAATTGAGCCTCTCACTATAACTGGTGGTAGAGATGGCAAAGTTGGAGTGCAATCTTAGTGGTAATGACTTTCCCCATGCTGATTTTTTATTTTTGATTTAAGTAGGGTGTTACTATGTAAAACCTAGGGAATTAAAGTATGAAATTGCATGGGTTGCTCATGTAAATTCATGTAGGATTGGTTAGAATGCCTAACTATGGTGTCAGTAATGGTATTTAGCCATGAGAAACTTAGATAAATGATTGGCCATGGGTTGAACAGCCATGTTTTGCTCTTGTGCAGGATATGTTGAGAAGAAATGGGTTGGATTTATTCTTATGCTAGTCATGTGAAATCATGACGGTATGCTAATAGAAACAATTTTTAGCTATTACACAATGTTAAGAAGTAATAATTGAAGCAGTGTACATTAAGTGTTTGATGAAATGACCTTTTGAAAGTGAAATGTACTTAAATAGTCTTACCATAGCCTAATTGTTCATTTAAATGATAGTAGGAAAGTTAAGAGATTCTAGTCAAACAAGGCTTTGTCCGTGTAATGAAATTGGGACAAATTTTAGTAAAGATTTGATGACTTTCCTTTATCTATGAGATTGGGTTAAGATTTCTTACTTAAGTAAATATAAACTTCAACTAGGCTATGTTATATGTGTAGGGTCTATTGAACCTTCAAGTGGAAACAAAGTGATTGAATTGAACATAAAAAGGGTGTAAAACTCATCTCTATAGGGTAAGCAGGCTTCTAATATAATATACATAAATTTTGAAAATGAATGGGATAGAGTATATCCCATGGTGAATGAGGGATAGCATGCATCCTATATTTCTCTCTATACGAGCAATTGACATTTACTTCATAGTATTATGTTTTGCAGTGATGAAATTAAAGTATTTTGTATTATTTCCCAATTAAATTCATTTAACCATATGTTCCATGGATTGCATTACAAATGCATTATATGTTATGCCTTACATATTCTTTCATTGTGAGGTATGAATCACAATGGGTTTGAATGCCTTAATTGAGGTGGATTTGTAGTTGGGGAATGTAGCTGAGTAAACTACAAATGAAGGGTTAAGAAAGGTCCAAAAAGATAGATACTAGCAAAGTGAGGCAAATTTAGGAAAATAAGGCAAATAGAGCAGGCAGCCAAATGGGCACTGCAACACTACCCCACGAATTGCCAACTGCTACAAGCAGAGATTTTGGCTCCGTGGCGTCGGTTTGCTGAAATGCAAAAATTTTATTTCATGCAAAAATGGCCTTAATTAGTGGAACTTTTTGGACAATTACTATGATTTTGTTTTGAACTCTTAAAGAGGGAAATGAGTGTATTATAATAATGATATTATGATGTCTTGATGGCCCGAATTTGGCATGGTTATGTACATGCTTGGTTGGCATAATGCCTAAATGGCATGAAAATAATAATGATATGACACTGGTAAGGTGTGGATATAATATGCCTTGATGGTTGATAGTTCAAATTATAATTCCTTGCAAGTGTACGAATATATAGCAATATAGTGCGTAATGCAAAAGTCAATCCCATGGAGAACAACAAACCAACTTAATCAATCTTAGTTAATAAGTATAAAACTAAATAGACTTGGAATAAGGTTTGGTATAATTTCAGAAACTTAATAGAATAAAAGGAAATAAATAGCTAAAGATAGTGTAGAAAGATTAATAAGATGAAGAAGTCTAGGGATCCGATTTCACGACAAGATGATAACTCTTTACCAATGGAATGTTGGATTTAATGCTTCACTTAGGTTCATTCTTTCAAAAGTAAGATTATTACCATTAGGTGTGCGGGTTTAAATCAAGTGCTTTCACTCATTTCAATTACCTATGGTGTGTAGTATAATTCAGGTGAAAACCCATTAAGTTCAAGAACATAAGAACCAAAATAGAATAGTTTAGCATATGGTGTGCATCTTAACCATCTATCCTTCTCATTCAAGAGAGCTCATGGTTTAGCATATAGTGTGTACCTTAACCATGCATTGATAAATAATCTAACTCATAATATTGGTGATCAAGCAATAAAATAAATTAAATAATTGCAAAAAACATTATGAATGAAACAAGATTATCTAGCATTAATAATATCCAACAATTCATAACAAAGAGTATCAAAAAGGGTTACATCTTCACCCTAGAAAAAGAGATTTAGTTCATAAGAGAAAACAAAACAACTCCCTTAGATAGGATGATAATAATGAAGAATATCTTCTATCCTTCTTCTTTCTTACTTGCAATCCCTTCTTCTTCTCCATGAGAAATCTCTTAGAAAAATGGCTCCCAACCTCAGATAAAAACTCCTAAAACCAAAGTGAGAAGAACCCCTTGTAAACCCTAGCTTTTTCCTTAAAAACCTCCAAAATATGCAACGCAAAAAGTCCTCAAGTAAACTAGAAATTTTAACTCATGAATCTGTTAGGATAATTTCTCTCAATCAATTAGTAATATGCTAGACAAATTACACATGTACATATAATTCAGAAATCATTCAAGACACTTACCAAGTAATCTTATGGAACTCATGCTTCATCAATCCTTTCATGAAGTGAAAATTTGTGTGTAATGTCAATTTCATGCTACATGCATACTTTTTAGTCAACAGTGTGCAAACCAGTGATTCTAATGATCTTCACAAAATACTCCATAGGCTTGCTTTTCATAATCTCTCTTCACTAATGTAGATGACTATGTTCACTTGGATCAATAAGTTTTTGTTAAACTTGTAATAGGGCCTTAGGTTTGGCTAACAAAGAAAAGAAATAAGGAGTCACAAGGGAAGAGATCATAATTGAATTGCATGTGAATGTTCACTCTCTTAAAAAAATATTTTATTATTATTGGCTTTATTACTACCACACCCCCTAAACTTATATTCTGTCAAGTTCATTGGGATGTGATTCCCCCTATTATGGTCTGTATTACTACCACACCCATAAACTTGTTTTCTATTGAATTCATGGAGGTATGGTTCCTCCATTTAAAAGATGATTCCTTACTAATTCTTTTCTTTTTTTTTCCTTTTTCTTCTTCTTTCGACATTCTTCTTTTGAATTCCCCCCAAATTTAATTTCTTTTGCTTCACTCATACCTCTCTAATAACCATATGTATAGAATATGTCTCTTATAGGTTGAGTATGGTTTTTCAAGCTAAAAGGGTCTAAATGATGAGGCCAAAGAAAGAAAATTGAATGTTGGTCTTTTACATGCATTGCATATGCCATTATTTCATGAAGGTTCAAAGGGAACACTAGTGACATGAACATACTAGGTTAGCTTGAAAGGCTCAAACTGATTAAAAAAATGCCTAAATCACTTCTAAGTAAAAATATAATTTAGGATTTTGCCTTAAAGAATAATCAAACAAGTTCTAGAATGTTTGTATTAACCAAAATAAGTCACTAAATTCATAACACTATCAGCTGGTCAACATAAACTTTGCATGATCATAACATAATGTGCTCAATAAAATTTTCATCAATCATGAAAAAGAAAGACTTATCATAAGAATCATTAAATAGTGAGGTAGCATCGATCCTTCCTTCTAAATCATGTGCAATGGTAATAAAAAACTCAGCATATGTTATTGATCATCAAGAGAAAATCCATCATATTCAATTATAGCATGTTAGCACAATTGCTAACATGATCTTGGATTTCCTTTAACTAAGTTACAATAAAACTTTGAACATTACACGTAAGCAAATCCAAACTAGCCAAACCAACTAACCACATAACACATAAAATAAATAAATTGCAATAACCCCCAAACTTAGACAAAAACATCCATAAAAATAAATAAAATGCTAAACACCCCCAAACTTAAACAAAACATTATCCTCAATGTTGAATAAATCAATGGAAAACAAGGACTTCCTAGAATGGATCACCCATCTGAGCTGTCATCTTGCACCTAACTTGAATCATTGTTTGGCATATTAGGAAGTGTAGGTGGAACTAGGAAGCACATGGAGCTATCGCCAGTTGATATTTACAGCTCTAGAGCATGGCAATAAGGGTATTATTGTGATCCACCATATACTTGTACATTTTTCGCTGGTCCCTCATCATTTGCCTTGTATGACATTGAACACCCATGGGGCAAGCTTGGAGATCAGCCAGTGAAGGTTCTTTAGAAGAAGGACCTCTTGTGGGTCTCTGCTATAGAGAGCTAGGTGGTAAATATGAAGGCCTTGCCCTTGCGTTTCTACGCGCTGTCTTCTCAAAGAAAGCTATCACTGCATCATTGATGACTGGCAGAGGTTGTTGAAGTTCTTCTTGAGCAGAGGTAGGAACTCTAGCCATGAGACACAACCGACATATGAGTGAAGGGTGTCCTAGTCAACTAGTGAGCCTCATAGTGATGAAGGAGATAATAGACCACTCAATCACTTCACCCACATCAATAGACAACCCGGTTTGAATGGCATAGTTGAGAATAGCTCTCTCCCTTGTAACATTAGACACACGGTTAAAAGGAAACATTTTTGCTAAAATAAAATAATGCCATGTCTTGCTTGTTGCCTCTAACTACCACCTTGAAAAACTGATTACCCTGTCATGAACAGTACTTACTGCTAGAATGAGTAAGGTAAGAAATAATAGCGTCATAATCCAGTCCTTATGCCAACCAAGTAGAGTATTCATCATCTTCAATATTTTCCAACTCATAAGCTTGATTAATAGTAGCTCTATCAAAAGAAAGCATCTGACCATGTACCAATACTTTCAGCACCCTAGAGTATACCAAAAATTGCACTCTGGCATTAGCATAAAACTCCTTAATCGATGGCACCATTGTTGCCTCTGGCTGAGTTGTTAAGGACATCCAATGCCGATCTCGAATAAGGTTGAATATATTAGTGTAGGTTGTATACAAGCCTCTCTCCCTTATACCTTCTCGAGTAATCATGGAACTACTGAAAATTTCTTCCACTTGTTCATTAAAGAACATGGGTACAGGAGATGCGTTAGTATCTCTTATTTTTCTCTTCCTAGAGGGACCAGCACACAAAGATTTCTTTGGAGGCATGGTGACAGTGCTAGAAGGAAAGTATGAACACCACACTTGAGTAATCACAATGAATCATTCTACCAAGCCTCTTCAAAGTCAAGCCACACAACTCCACTTAACTAGGAAAGAATAACAAGCACCAACAAGAATATATGTTTACTCCACAAGAATGAAGGCACTTTCTTACTAAGGCATTTCATCAAACACATAGCATGCACATAGAATTTTCTCAATAAATGCCTTAACATCTTCTCAAATTCAATCCCAATACATACCCACTCCTATCACATGCAATCTTGCAATATATGCCGAACCAAAAACCACACCCAACTTGGCACAAGCAATTCACCTATGTCTTGTTGTGCACAACTTCAACCAAGCTCCATACACAAAAACCCAATGCCAAATCTTCTCAAACCACCATAAAAGCAAAGCACATCACCAATAAAACCAATAGAATAAAGATTGAGATGATCCAAGCAACTTGTGATACCAAGAGATGTGCACAAAGTTGTCAACCCAACTTGAAATTTTTCTTAAGGAAGATGATGAATAGTGGAGTGGGAGAGTTAAATCTAAGGATGGAATAGAAAAAGGAAGAGTTTGGGTGTGAATTTTGAAGTTTTGGGATATAGGAATGAGTTTAGGGTTTTGAGGAGGTGTTTTGGACAGAAAGATAGAGAGAGATGAGAGCTTGAGTGAAAAAGGGGAAAGGGGTTGTGAGGAGGTATGTGTGGGGGTGGGTATTTAAGAAGGTTGTGACGTGACACTGGCGGTGCCAGCCCGCTGCCTCTTTGCAAAATGTTTTTTGTTTTGAATGGTCCTGGCAACAGTGGCACCCACTCGCTGTCTCCACCTTTTTCCTTTTGGTTTGGTTGCCTCAAAAATCTCTTTTCTAGATTATTTCATCACCCTTTTTGATCTCCATGCTTAAAATCTCTATTTATGCATTTACCCTATCAAACATGAAATAATGATATATTAAGTATAGCAACCATGAAAATATATATGTAATTTAACAACTTAATAATCAACACAAACTTAATTAAACTAATGCACTAGCCTACTTTTTTAATTCAAAAACATCACTACTTCTAGAAATTTGAAAAGACTAAAAAAAACAACTTGGGTTGCCTCCTAAGAAGAACTTTATTTAACATCTAGGCAAGATGAACTATCTTTTTCTACAAATTTTCAACACTTCGTTCCGCTGTAATTTCTTTAGCTTGCTCTAGTTGGTTAGACAACTTCCCAGGTCTATGACCTTATACTACTTCTACAATTTGTCCTAACTAAGTTTCCATCTTTTTCATAGATGCTTCCATGTTATGGAACCTAGAATCAATGTTTTGAAATTTGGTTGAATGATTCTGCAACTCAGATTATGTTACTTGCATGAAATTCTATAGTGTTTCTTCAAGTGTAGGATTCTTAAGTTGAGGTTGAAATGAGGTTCCAGTTTGATTTTGACTTCTTTCATTATTCAAGAGAAGTTAGGATGATTCCTCCAATCAGCATTGTAGGTGTTTGAGTATGGATTATTCTATGGCCTCTAATTATAAAAGTTTATTGCATTGACCTACTCACCATTACCTGCAAAATGTCCATTTGAAGGACAAACATTAGGTGAATGTCCTGAATTACCATAAAGAGAACAAACCTCTATAAGAACAGGTTGTGGTCACTTCAATTTTACCATCATCGAGCATATTGCCTTCATTTACTTAGCCATCTCTGACATCTACATTGATAGATTAGGATTAGTATTTACTTCATAAAGTCCTTTAGATCTACCTCTTATACTCTTTTGTTGGGAATTAGTTCCCAACATCTTATAAAGTTCATAAGTTTCTTCTGGAGTCTTCTCTCCCATCGCTTCACTTGCAGCATTATCAACCATGGCTTGGTATGGTTATGTCAGTCCATCATAGAAAATTTGGTTAAACAACTCAAGTGGATATCTATGATGAGGGCCTTGAACCAAAATTACTTTAAACCTTTCCCATGCCTCATGGAAAGCTTCACCATGCATCTAAGCAAAAGTAGATATTTTGCTTCTCAATTCAGCAGCTTTTGCATGAGAGTAAAATTTTCCAATGAACTTATCGTTAACTGCTCCCCAAGTTAACAACGACCCAGGTGCTACGATCATGAACCAAGTCTTGGCTATGTCTTTCAGAGTATATGGGAAGCATCTCATATGTAACTAATCTTTTGTTAGCCCCGGCAATGGAAACGTTTGAATGGTTGCATAAAAATCATGCAAGATAGTCAATGGGTCCTCTGAACATAACCCATGGAAAGATGGAAGCATGTTAAAGTGAATATGTTTCATGTCATAATTTCTAGCATTCTCATCTAACACAATGCATGAAGGTGAAATCCCTATAGTAGGGCATTGTCATGCCCCATTTTTCAAAGTAGGATGTTCTATTTGCCTTGTATTTACCTAAATTTGGCCACTTTTAGGGTGGGGATACTTTGTTTTGATTCCAGGGCGCCTTTACATTTCATTATTTTTGCTTCAAATTTGTTAACTTTTAATAGGAATTCTATCAAAATTTTAATAAAGTTTCCCCCAAAAAACTCAAGATTTAAACCTGATATACATCATTTATCAAATAATATAATTTGAATCAATAACCATAAAATAATAATCTAAACTAACTCATTCTATCCACAACCCAGTACCTATATCTCACCGTGATAGCAATACACCTTAAAGGAAACATATCATGCTATCACAATATTATATATTATTTACTAAGATATGCCAATTCACTTCTTTTATACATCATTTACAATACATCATTTACAATTTTATACAATTATATAATTGCATATTAAACAAATTTCACATTGGGATTCCAATACCAACCTTCACACATACCATCCAAAGGATCTTCAATCTCTCTCATTGATCCTTTGCCTAACCTGTCAGCTAAAAATTTAAACAAGAAGGCATGGGTTCAGGTAACTCAATAAGTAGGGACAAATAATAAAAAAATCAATCATCAATTCACAATTTACATAATTCAAAACAATCATAATGAAAAGTATAATACACCACTCATACAATGAGGACCATGTTATCATTATCCTAATCCAGTAATCAGCGGAGGACACTCATCTAATCGATCTATCTCATTTCTATTCAATCCTCAACTTTAACATATAACAAAAGGATATTCTCTATCCCTCACATTAGCATTCAAATTAAATCAAAATATCAAATAATACAATTCAAGGGATACTCATTATCCCTAACAAACCAATATAACATTAATCTTAAGCAAGATGGGATATCTACTGTCCCCAACCAAAATGTCCAAGCCCAGAGTCAAATCAATGGGATATTCATTATCCCTAACCAATCATACATTCAAATAGAATAAGGAGTGCCTGCTTACCTATTGACGAATCATCATACACTCTTACAGTTCCATTCCTTTTTATCCTTCTTAGATCATCCTGTATAGGTCGATAATCCTAATCATTTACAATTATCGTTTCAGTAATGAATATTAAGTCAATTCAAATCCATTTATCAATTTACCATACACAACATCTTATTTATCTCATTTATCCTATATAGGTTATGATTAATACTAAAATAACTTTAAAATAACTAAATTATGCTTCAACTCAGCCAATTCATGGCTCATATGACTTTTATACAAAAATCTTAACTAGGTCAAAGTCACAAATCTGAACTAACATATCCAAATTACCGCTAAAAGTCCCAAAATATTATAAATCATGCATTAAACCTTTCTCCCATGATAATTTCACAAAATTCATAAAATTCCCTAATTTTTACTATTCATAAAAACCCTAGCTTAGCTAAACATGATTTCTTATGCCAAATCATTCCCAATACCTCATTAAGAATGTATAAATCAGGTTCTCCATAATTTCAACATCAATTTCATCATTTTTTTCCAAAATTCTAGTAATTTACAAAACCCTAATTTAGCCAAAATTCAAATTTGGATGGGGAAAACAAACTTACGCTATGAATTAAGCATGAATAACACCCATAGATGAAGATCCAAGCTCCATGCTCCCTTTAGCATCTTCCATTTGAAGATAATTAGATTTTTGTCTACTACCCATCTTGTAAACATCGAAACCCAAGCTAGAAGGGAGGCTTGAGTGACTATCCATCTAAATCATCATGTTTCCTAGCTAATCAAGCAAAGGATTTAGCTAAACCGGGTTAGGGTAGAGTTTTGGGAAGAAACAAAATGGAATGGCTTGAAACTGAATGGAGTTAGCTTTATAAAGTCGCAGAACAGCCATATGGCAGGCACCTAGCATATTGCCTGCAGTCTGCCATACTGCCTACTGCAAGGCAGTAAGGTATATGGCCAATTTTTGTATTTCATCCATATCTCTCTCGTATGATATCCAAATTACTTGATTTTAGAGGCATTAGAAAGATAACTTCAAGCGCAAAAATTTCATGTTAATAAATTTTCTCAAATAAGCTCACCCATCTCATTTATCTTCTTATTTTTTAGCATACGGAATAATTTTAGTGTATTAATCATAAATTCCTCATATGATATTGGAATCAAGTGATTTTTCTCACATTGGGTAGATAATTTCATGATCTACAACTTATATGTTGAAAACTCTTTCAAATTAGTCCATTATCCATGTCAAAATTCAATCACAACAATCTCATTTTTAAATTTAGCATTTACACATATGAAAGATCATCATAGCCTCCTTTTTACATAAAACACTTTCAACATTATAAAAATCACTTCTCGTACATCACATACATGAAACAAAATATGTTCATGCTATTTTCCACCTCATTTGAGGTAAATTGCCAAAATTCACATATTCAGTTCTTTTTAACCAAATTTTCTCATTATTTTCAATTATAAATGACTCCACACTCCGATTTTATTCCAAATTACACCCAAGTCTTAAACCAAGATTCCTCACACATCACAATACCTATGGTAATCATTTAGGTCATTCATATAGATCATAATTATGCCTTTGCTTAATTTCACCATTTTAGTTCTTTTTCTTCTTACTATCCTTCTATAGCTCACAACAATGCATTATATGAAATCTAAGAACCAGCATCACCTTATACTCTCATGAGCAAATTTAAATTGCCACAACAATCATATATGGTTATTAAATTTCTCAATAATTTGATAAAATTCACCTATTGAGTTCTTTTTGCGAAACATTCAACTCAGTGGTTCCAAATTGAAAGATCATCTCTAAAGTTCAATTCAAGATTTGATACATATCACATTTCATATATTAAAAATGCTTCATTATTTATTCAAGTCATATGCATGACTTTACTCAAAATAACCACTTAAGATTTTTTTTCACTCAAAACTACTAATGAAGTCATTTTCTTTGTTCAATTTAGTTTTTGATAACAAATTTCTTTATAAAACACCATATATCACCTCAATTTCTTACTTTACTAAAATATAAAAATTTTTCCCTAAATCTCAACACTATAGGTCTTATAGGCATGCAAACTCTTTCATTAATTGTTGAGCATGTTGAGCCTATTGCATTGGTTGAGCCACTCGGATCTCCTCATTATTAGCCATGTCTACTTCTTCTCCTTTGCTTAAAATCTCAGTTTCAATTTCCACTTTGTCAGCATAATTGTTTAATGGAAACAAAGTCAGGTTCAGAGATCTCCTTCCTTGCATTTACAATACTGAAACAAAAGAAATAAATAATTAATAATAATCTTATATATAATTATACACAAAAACAAAAAGAATGAATGTAACTAATATTAATCAAATCAGTTTGGAACCATTCCCTGGCAACGACGCCAAAAACTTGATGGTTCAAATTATAATTCCTCACAAGTATATAGATGTATAGTAACATAGTGTGCAATGCAAGGGTCGATCCCACAAAGAACGGCAAACCAACTTAATTAATCTTAGTTACTAAGTATAAAACTAAACAGACTTGTAATAAGGTTTGGTATAATTTTATAAACTTAATAGAATAAAAGGAAATAAATAGCTAAAGATAGTGCAAAAACATTAATAAGATGAAAAAGTCTAGGGATCCAATTTCATTACAAGATGATAACTCTTTGCCAATGGAATGTTGGATTTAATGATTACTTGGGTTTGTTCTTTCAAAAGTTAGATTATTTTCATTAGATGTATGGGTTTAAATCAAGTGTTTTGAATTATTCCAATTACCTATAGTGTGTAGTATAATTGAGGTGAAAACCCACTAAGTTCAAGAACATAAGAACCAAAATAGAATGGTTTAGCATATGGTGTGAACCTTAATCATGCATTGATAAATAATCTAACTTATAATATTCATGATCAAGAATAAATTAAATCATTGTAAACAACATAATGAATGAAATAAGATTATCTAGCATTAATAATATCCAACAATCCATTACAAAAAGTATAAAAAACGGCTACATCTTCACCCTAGAAAAAGGGATTTAGTTCATAAGAGAAAATAAAATAGCTCCTTGAAATAGGATGATAACAGTTAAGAACATCTTCTATCTTTCTTCTTTTTTACTTGCAATCACTTCTTCTTCTCCATGAGAAATCTCCCAAAATATGACTCTAAACTCTAGAGAAAAAACTCCAAAAACTGGAAGTGGGAAGAACCCTTCAAAAATCCTAAGTTTTTCCTTAAAAAGTCCTCAGATACTGTGGAAAAATCCATAAATCTTGGTCCACCCCTGGCGCCGGCAATGGTGTCTGGCAGCACCGACTGGCTGCCTTGTTCCATGTTGCTTTTTCACTCCATCTTTGTAACTATTTTCTTTCCAAACTCTGAGCTTCTTCTTTTCTGTTTTTTTTCTCTTCTTTTTCCATCTTCAAGGCACCTATGAAATCCAATAAATGAGCATTAAATTCATCTAAAAGAGACAAGGATTTGTAAATAAATAAGCTTAAACATGTGTAATATCAGTGTAAGAAATTCACTCATCAGTGGCATACATGTGACATTAAATTAGAAAGGCAAGAGCTACCTAGATAATAGGTTATGCTACCTATGAGATGAAATGACATGGTATATGATGTGTGGGCAATGATACAAGTATGATTTGTCTGATTTCTCATTGGATGTGGATGGAAAACCTAGAATCCTTGTAGAGTAATAAGGGGGGATACCAAGGAGGGCATAGTGAAGCTGTCGTGGACCTGGCAAGCTTCATAGCTAGGGGTACAGTGAGGGACCGATTACACATTGACGAGCGACAAGAATAATAATGTTTCATTTTATAACTTTGAGAAAGAGTTAGCCATAATATGATATGACAATGATAAATAAGAATGCCTTGGGTATAAGGTAGGATATGAGTTGTGAGTTACCTTCGAGGGTGAGTGGATAGTAAGGCTAGGTATAAACCTGGGTTATGAGTATAGGTGCATCCCAGACATTAGGATTAGGTTGCTATAACCCCCACCCCCACCCTATACATTTTAGCCATCCTGTAGATTATTCTCTATTGGGGCCAATGCGAGATGTTATCATTTTCCTCTTCTTCAAGGAAAGCTTCCCATAACCACACATTTTCCCTATTTCTAAGGAAAATATCCTGCCATAAATCTGGAAGAATCTACTCAGAATGTCATGAATTTACACCTAATGTACATTAATCAAATGGATTTCTAATATTAATATTCAAAATTTCATAATTCGATACATTTTCTAATCATGAATAGAATTAAAATTTCAACAATTATAAATCAAATCATAAATCATTAAACTAGCCCAATCTACCCACAACTCAGAACTTGCTTCACCCCATGATGGCAATAAACATACTCTAGTTCAATATCATATACATTTACTACTAGACATGCCATTACTTCACTTTATACATCATCTGAATTCTTTAATCTACAATCATACAATTACATTATGAATTACAAGTAAACACCAATATACAATGAAATTTCAATCCCAACATATTATCATACCATAAGAATATATCTTCTAGTCTTGCTTACTAGTCGCAATCCATAGTTAGGATTCTTTGCCTAATCTGTTAGCTAAAATCTAATATAAAGAAGGTGTGAATCTAAGCAAACTCAATAAGTAGTTATAATAGAAAATAATAATAAAATAACAATATATTCATAATCATATGATCTGATATATCATTAACCATACGGGCAATCCATATTAAAACAATGCCATTCTGGCATAGCATATATAGCTTACACCTATGCCAATTTGGGCACAACATATCTGTGCCATTTAGGCACCATATATCTACTAATACCATTACTCTAGATCCCTCATATTTGTACTATCGTATTTGTACCATTCGAATACTACATATCAGTTTAATGTCTCACAAGCATCCATAACTTGTAAGCTATTCTATCACTTGGGATTAGTGCCTTTCACTCCCAATTATAAATGACTACTCGTAGCAAATCATCATGCATAATCACATTTAATCAACTTCAAATCATGCCACAACCATTGTAATCAAGTTATTAATCAAATCCCCTTATCAATTACATAGTTTAATACAAATTTTACCCCTAGGGTTAAACTTCACGGATGGTTTAATGCATAATCATGATTTTCCATGTCTAAATCATTCCATAATCATCATTAGGCATGTTTTACTTATTTTCCCATGAATTAAACAATAAACACCCATCATTTTCTCCAAAACTACTATTCACAAACTGGGTATAAACCCTAGAAATGAAAAATCATAAAATCAAGGGACAAGCCAATTACCTTCAATTTTAAACATGTCTTCCCCTTTCCCATGAAGATCCAACCTACATATGCACAAATCCTCGCTCAATCATATCCAAATAGGAATTCCCAAATGGATGGTTTTTGCATTAAGATCCAAGGATGATTTCATGCATAAAAAGCACATAATCTTTAGCTAGAATGATAAGAAAACATGGGCAAATAGGGTTGGGAAGAAAGGGCTAGGTGAGGGGGAAGAAAAGGGAATGAAAGGGGCTATGAATGAAACGAAATGGGTCGACCCCATTTTATCCCATTGGTTGGCATCGGTGGTGTCGGATTCTAGCATTGCGGTGCCAAAATTTCTACCCATGCGCTCTCGTGCCTCATCAATGATTGGCTCCGCGATGCCCATTGTGGAGCTGTCGGTGCTAGTTTTGTTGGCCCAATTTATTCTCTTATTTTATGGATTTTTCTCCAATTTAATCCATTCCTTTTTCATATACTTTTAACCATAATATTTTTCGCATAATGGAGTATTTAAAACAAGCAATTAATCCCTTCCATTAAATCAAAATCATTTCTTTAATTCACCACAAACTAACATTTTGCACAATTTGTCAGCACATTCAATACAATCTAGTATAGGTTATCTAAAATTGATCATTTAAGTAAAAGTTTTAAAAATTTACCCCCTTTTTAGCACCCCAGGTGTTACAGTTGCATAGTCATGCATTGTCATCTACCATAAAATTGCATGTGTTTGGATTTGAGCATGATCTTTTAAAGATTACTATTTGTTGTGGTCTTCTATTATACCTTCTTACAGAGTTTGCTTGGACTCACCATGTTTTATTCATGAATTTTAGCTAACAGGTCCGAAGATGGAGCCCAACATGGGGTTGAGACTCACATGCTGGCATGAAAATTTTGGATGTAAATGTTCCTTGTTGATGTGTTATGTAATATATAAGTTGTAAATTTAAAAGCTTCAAACTTTATGTGTGTGTATCACACAAGTATACTGACATATCATGATAGTGGAAATGTGTAAATGCACATTAGTAATCTCATTATCATAACAATGCGACTTATGATTCTGGGGAATGTGTGGGTGTATTGTATTATGTTGAATGGATATTCTTATATGTATGGGATTAGATGGATATGATTGTACAAGCACAGGAAGAAAAAGTTTAGGGTAAACTTTATGCAAATTTTTCTCTAAATTGGAACCTAGTAGCATCCTAAGAGCTGGGTGTTACAATACCATAATGCAAATCCTAGATCTTATCTCTCAACTTGCAATCAAAATGTTTCTCAGGGGAGTTAGGCAGGTCTCTAATAACTTCTCTGGTCCCAGATATTATCAAGTTTATGGACAACATAGCTAAATTTTATCCTATATAATATGGTAGCTCAAGGGGGGGAGGTGAATTAAGCTTCTCAATTTTTTGGCCAAATAAGAACAAATATGCTAAAAAAGGATTTGAAAGGAAACACAAAGCATAATGCATGCTTTTTATAGTGGTTCGGCCTAAGTTGGGCTCTTACTTCACTTCTCTAAGAAAATTTCTATTTTACTATCTTAGGTTCCACTAATCACAACACTTATAACAACATATTCATTTTACAGAGCTCACCAACTAACTCCTACAAATAAACCAGCAAATAATGCAAGTCTTCCTACTTGTAGAAATCAACTCTTATACTGCATGCTCCCTACTTGCAAAAACAAATGAATGAAGCAAAACATGTATAATAACTTGCCTCTTAATTAGGTTGAGTTGTACAAAATATGAATTGAATAATAAAAAATTTACTTAATGAAGATTAGTGTTTCAAACTCCTTTGATGTAGATATTGATGAAGCTTTGAACTAAGATCAAAGTTTATGCGCAGAGGAATTGAAAGCTCTCTGGAAGAAAGCTTTCTCTTCTATAAAGGCACAAATGTAAGCTTAAAGAATGCTTTAACATTTTCTTCTATCAATTGAAGCCTCTATTTATAGTCCATTAAAGGATTTATATCCATTTGAAATGAGTTCATTGAGATTTTGATTGTTGTATCTTGCTTGCAATGAACATATCTAAAAGTTCCCAGCAATGGCAATGGATCTAAGTGCGAGTGGATACAAACTTTTGTGGATGATCATGGTTATCAGTGACTATTGCCAATAATAAAAATAGATAACTTTATGTGGGGTCTATCCTGTTTACACTACCAAGAGAGGAGAAAACTCTACTAGTGACTTCAACAAACCTATGTGGTAGTGTCTACAAATATCTATTGGTTCTTACTAACTCAACTACCACTAATGGTTAGTTTAGTAGACCTCTATAACATGAAGCTCTCCTATGTAGGCAACATTGTGGAAAGGCTTGAACTTGACCATGTTTTCAAGTTGTCCTAAAGACCTCTATAGGAAAAGAGCTCTCCTCACTGCTAACCTTTGTGGTCCAAAACTTTCTTTTTACTTATTTTCTTCCATCTTTACATTCTTTGTGATATGTTTGGACTACTTAAAGATGTTCTTTGATAATCTTGGGTCCCATATCATTTTTTCTTTTGTTACATTGTGTTTTTCTTTAAGTTTTCCATTTTATTTTTCCAACACATGGAAATAGAGTTGTTAGTACCACCTTTTCTCACTTATATGTTTGCTAAGTTGTTGTTATGTGTTCATTATCAGAATCAAGCTTTCTAGAGATGTAGATTTAAAATTTGATACTAGGATTGTTGGTTACGGGGTGAGTAGTCTTATTTAGAAGTTGACGCCATGTGCAACAAGGGGGAACTCACACATTTCATAAATGTGGTGGCAACACACCCACATAACATGGCCCCTCTAATAATATAATATATGGATTAAGTATTTGTTACCTAATAGCTTAAGCTTTTGGGAGAAACTAGTCAAGGGGCTAGATCCAACATGTATTCATCATCAAAATCAAGCTTTTTAGGGGTGTAAACTTAACATTTGATACTAGTATTGTTGGTTATGGGGCCAACAGTCTCCTTTGAAGGTCGACGCCATCTATAACAAGGGGAGACCCACACATGTCATACATGTGGAGGCAAAAAACACACATAACATGGCCCCTTTGATATTATAATATATTGATTAAGTCTCTATTCCTCGACAACTTAAACTTTTGGGAGAACCTAGTCAAGGGGATGGATCCAACAATTGTATCAAAGTAGGTCACATGGTTTCTGCGAGGGTGGGGTACTGCTATTATTTATGGGGCCAATGATCTCCTCTAAAAGTTAGTGCCATGTGCGACAAGGGGGGACCTGCATGTGTGTTAAGACTAATCTCATAATTAGCTTAATTTTGATGATGAACGAGTTTTAATAGCTAAGGTTTGATGATTAGCAAACACATGAGTGAAAAAGAGGGTATTAATAACTTTATTTCCAAGCATTATAGAAATAAAATGACAAAATTAAGGAAAAATACAATAGAAGCAAAGTAAGAGTGATATAGAACCCAAGGACACATGTCATCAACTTATCCATATCACAATACAAGTAAGAAAGAAAGAAAATAAGTAAATTCAAAGGAAAATCAAGGTTTTACAGTATGGAGGATAGTAGAGAGGAGACTCTTTCCTCTATAGAGGTCTTTGCAACAATCTGGAATTGAGTTCAAGTTGAAATTGGGGTATAGAGGTTTTTATAGGGGAGAGCTAAATCTATAGAGGTCTACAATACTAGCTGTTAGTCGTAGTTGGAATTGTCAAACCCTATAGAGGAAGCTACAAAAGAAAAAAGTCAAGCTATAGAAGTCTAAAAGAGTCTATGGACATCTCTTTCCTCTCTCAATAGTTTAAAGACAATAGATCATCCCCCTTAGAGGCCTATTTTTAATGCCGCAATGGTCATTAACAGCTTACCCCTACCTAAAAAGGTCTGAAGTCACCACTAAAAGCTTTTTCATTGAGTGGATCGTAAGTTATCTAAAAAGATCAAGATCTCAACAAGCTCATTTGTAATGGCTACAAACTCTTACAAGGTCTATAAATAAA
The DNA here is from genome assembly GCA_036873735.1 of Pouteria campechiana. NCBI lineage: Eukaryota > Viridiplantae > Streptophyta > Magnoliopsida > Ericales > Sapotaceae > Pouteria > Pouteria campechiana. The sequence continues at coordinate 25,201 of JAYJMB010014784.1, forward strand.
AGATTAATTCCAAGGAAGAATAAGTTAGACATTTTCAAAAGCTCAAACTCATGCATTTACACAAGATAGAAGTTTTCTTCCAAAGGTTTTTGTTCCGCTATGCAATCACTCTGATTATAGCTTAAAGCTACATGAATTTCAATCTCTAAGGAGTTTGAAACTTTGTGTCTCATTGAATAATCTTTTTACTATTTGATTTATATTTTATATAAATTAGCCTAAGTAAGAGGCATATCATTGTACAAGTTCATTGGTTTATCTGTTTTCTACAAGTTGGAAGCTTGTAGTATTGATTGTAGTTACTATAAGTAGGAAAACTTGTACTGTTTGTAAAGAATTAGTTAGTGAGCTCTAGAAAACCAACTTATAGTTGGAAAGTATTGTGTTAGTATACCTAAGACATTGAAAGAAACTGTCATAAAGAAATGAAGTAGGATCTCAACTTCGGTTGAACCACTATAAAATTATGCATTGTGCTTTATGATTTTTGTTCACTCTTTTTTAGCACACTTGCTTTAACTTGGCCAATCTTAAGCTATCATCTATTAAGAGACTAACAATTAGTATCAGAGTGGGCTTCACTTGTTAAACTCTTTTACCTTCACATCAAACCTGTGAAGAGATCCCTATGGCCAGTTACTTCCACGACACTTCTATGGTGGGTCAATCCATTTCTAGACTCTCTTTCTTCAATGGATTAAATTCAAAATTTATGATTACTATAGACTACTAGTGGTGTCTTATTATTAAAAATGAAAAACGTTGTTGAGTCAAGTGTATAGTTTTGATGACAATAAACTTATCTATAACTTAGGCTTAAAAAAATAAAGTTCTGGGGAGAATGTCGAGTCAAGTGGGAAGACAGTAAACTTCTCCTTAAGAACTAATAACATTGAAGAATAAATCAAAGAGAAGAAAGAAGACATAATTCCTTCTTTAGAAATCTTTGAAAAAAATTTTAAAATCATTTTAAATTAGAAAACTACATTCAGAGGTCAGATACCATGGTTTCAGAGGATAATGTTGTTGTTCGAATTGTAAAATTTCAATATATTTCTATAGTAACTTTGCTATACTAGAATTGCTATATGTTTTTCAGAGGTTTGAATTAAGGCTTCAAAAGTTCTAAATTTTCAGAAACACCCACATCTTGCTACTACAATAACTCTGTAATAGTAACTTTTAGAGCTTGTAGATTAAGCCTTCAGAACTTCGGAATTAACATGCCTTATTGCTAAAATACAAAAACTACAATATTTCTACTATAGTAATTTTCAAACTTATGGTTTAAGTCTTCAGAAGTTCTGAATTAGCACTTCAGAAGCACTTACGCCTCATTGCTACAGCAAATAGCTATATTAATTGCTACAGTAATGTGTTATAGTAACTTTTAGAAGGAGCTTTGATAGATGTGCCCTCGACTTTCAGAAGTTTTGAAATACACTCCATTTTGTTTTGCTATAGTAACTTCCAAAAGAAGGTACAAAAGATGCATCCCAATTTTCAAAAGTCTGAAATTGTTTCTACTTGAAACATTTTGAAGTTTTTGATGTTTTAAAATCTAAAATAAAGATTCAAAAGATTAAATAAATGCTTTAAAGGTCTAAAGAACTTATTTCAATCATTGAAAGCATGAAGAAAGTGTTGAATTCAGAATCATAGCATTTAGAATTCAAAAATAACATTTCAAAAGCATGAAGACTTGCTGCATTACAAAGTTACATCATTTAGAGGATTGAAACAAAATTTTAAAGGTTAGTTTAGAGAATTTAGAAGCTTTAGAATTTATGTTCAAATGATGCTTCACAAGTTAATATTTGATTTTAGAGGAAGCTTCAGAAATTACACAACTCAATGTTCAGAATTATAAAGTTATAACTTCAGAGTTTTGAAACACTTGTTGCTCATTTTTGGACACTGTAGAGTCACAAATTTTAGAGGTCTAAAATTCTTGCTTTGCACATCTGAAGTCATGACAACTTCAAATGATCAAAATTTTGATGTCTGCCTCAAATTAAATGAGCACCACCTACCACCAACTACTAGAATTTGAATCCTACTATAAAAGTAGTTAATTTGAGACATTCCAAAAGTTGTTGCAAGCATTAAGTGAGCTCTAATCTTCATTTACTCATAAGAAACCAAAAGCATTCAAAGCCTTCAAGTTCTTTATTAAAGGCTCACAACAACCTTTTGGGAAGCATTCTTTCTACATTCAAAGCTATTGCAAAACTTCTTCAAAGTCTCCCCCTATGCTATCAAGAAGAACTCTTTATAAGTGTAATACTGTACTTTCCTATTTTTGTTTGTTAATTGCTTTGAGTTGTATTGGAGACCAACCTTAATAAAAGCAAGCTTGATTGTTGGATCATGTCTCACAATAAACTTTTTAAGTTGTATTCATGTCCCTTTGAGCTAAAATCAAGAAGATTGCATTAGCACTAAGTTTTTATACACTCCCTTGAGTTGGAATCAAGAAGAGTGTAGTTACACTAAGTTGTAATTTCTACTGAGTTAGTGGAACCCAAGACACTAAGGAAAGTGCTTGGAAGAGTGGAGTAGAGAAGTGTAATGCCTCACGTCCCTACCCTATGCATTTTCACCTCACACTATGGGATACTAATATTTTCCTATCAACTCCCAATTTTCACACAAATTTTGTCAAAAATTCATTAGAGTCTACCCTGAATTATCAGGGTTTCCACCTGAAATACATACATTTAATATATAAAAACTAAAATATAAGATTATACTCCTGCACAATCAATAATTAATTAAATTTAGAATTTTAAATAATCATAAAAATCAATATTATCTAACTAAATCACATCCATACCCACATTCGTTTGCCCAAAACTGGAACCAATCATGATTGCAATCACACAACTGCATTCAAAATTATATCACTATGACATGCCATTAGATTTTATTTACATCATTTGGAATAAAATACAATCATACGTAATTACATAACGGGTTTCTAATCCCAACATTCTAGCATACCACTAAAATATCTTCTACTCTTGCTCGCCAATCCCACCCTATAGTTGGAATTCTTCACTTAACCTGTCAGCTAAAAAAAATCTAAATAAGAAGCCCTGAGTTTGGGCAACTTAGTAAGTAGGCATAAACAATATAAAATAATGATTAAACTTAAGTTACATGTCCTAACCAAGAACATGAATTAATTATAACATGTAATCACATCATCAACATACTCATGAGGTACTTAGCCTTAGTAATTTAACAACTCCAACAATTTTAATAATGTAATACTTCCATGAGACTCAAGTCTCATTTTCTAATCCAACAGCCCACTCCATTCAGGCGTATAACACCACACCCATGCCATCGAGGCATGACAGATTAGTTATAGGTGATACTGGCTTTACATTTCATAACTATGTTGTTCATGCATAGTATCCTAACTATGTTATCCACATCATATCATTCCACGCAAATACTATATATCCTATTAAAACAATGCCATCAGGCATAACTTTACAACTGTGTTGTTTAGGCACAACACAACATCATTATATCAATTCTAGGCCATTTGGCCCATCTTACATCATAATTTTGTCATACAAGCACATCATACAAATCTCATATATTTTACTATGCCATTCAGGCACATTATTTCATCATTCTGTTAATTACATATCATGAAATGACTTCACATTCCATTAATGACTACATTCAGTTAATATAGCCTATAACATGAGCATCATGGGATATACTCATCCCATCTATTCTATTCAGCATAAATTTGGGATATTTTCTATCTCCATTCATTTAGAAGACATCCATACACAAGAATAACCAAGCTCTGGGATATCCTCTATCCCCATCAGTCATCAACTCACAATTTCATACATTATCATAATTATCATAAACAAAATACCATGTATTTCAATTCTATAGGATACTTACTATCCCAAACATTCATAATTTCATCAAAACTAAATGAACATTAATATTTAACCAAATATGGGATAACTATTATCCCTTGACCAAAACATACATGCCCAAAAATAACCAATAAGACATTCCATATCCTCATCCATGCATTCAACAGACAAAGCCTACTTACCTCATCGAACCTTTTTATCAACTTGAACTCTTCAAGCTTGAGTTTTCCCATCCATGCTTCATTCATCCTATACAAAACATATGCATCATATATATCATTTCCATATACCTTACATGACTAGTCCATATCAAGTTAATGCATTACAATGATCCAATACAAGAATCTAATTCACTTAAGAGTTCATTCATCTCTCAAGTGCATAATTATATTTTATCATTCACTAACATAATTCCCTTTATAATTATTTGTAGATAATTCTTTTTAATATCATGCTTCATCATTTAATTTATAGCCAATCACAAACCACAATCAAATGAGTCAACCATACATGAATTCTCCTTAATTTATTAGATCAAATACCTCTAGGCATCCATTAATTACAAGTTCCTACATAACATGGGATTAGGATTTCACTCGCGATGACATATAATAAATCCATAGCAATATTAACAATAGAGTTACTTTAAATACATGCTAATCAATTTATAATTCAATTAAACCAAGCGAAATCTCATTTTATAACAAAATCCCCAATTTACTACTCACATTATTATTGTTCACAGTAGGGGATCATGCATAATACATTTAATCAACTCCAAATTATGCCACAAATACTCTAATCAAGTTGTTAATCAAATTCTCTGATCAATTTACTTAGTTTAATACTAAATTTACCCCTAGGGTTATTATTCATGAATGGGGTTAATGCATAGTCCTGATTGATCAAGTTTAAATCCTTGTAAACGCATCAAAAATTATAGATTACTTATTTTCCCCATGAAATAAATACACAATCTCATGCAAAACCTATAATTTCCACTGTTCACGAAATGGGTTCTAAACCCTAGCATGTAAAAATGAAATTCAATGGAAAAGAAATATACTCGCCATGATTTCCAAGCTTAGCCTCTACTTTCCACACATTTTCATCTCAAAAACTTCAAATTCCACCATGAATCACAGTCAAGAGGGTTTCAACTCATGAAACCATGCTCAAACAATTAAAAAATGGAAGTTTCATTTGCAAAATGAAGGTTTCTAATGGGAATACATGTATTTTCCAAGCTAAATCAACAAAAAATTGAGCTGGAAAGGTGGGTTTTTCATGGCTAGGTCATGAGGAGACAAAGGAGGAAGAAGAGGGTAAAAATGAGGGGCATTGGACCTAAAAATGCAAATCAGCGAACCGGCACCGTTAGTGCCTAAATCATTCCTCCAGACAATGCCTCACTATTTTGGCCCTAATTTTCTTCTAAAATGTTAGATTAAGGTTATTTTTAATGCTTAGCAAAGATAATTTCAAGATCTACGACATTTGTGTTTATAACAGTTTCTAATTCAATCAAAAAATATGAGTAATTTAGTGTCAAAGTGACACTAGTCATTTTAACCCAATTTATAGCTCTAAAGATAGTTAAATTATTTTAAATTTAATTTTCTAATATGATATCCAATTCATATGATTCTTGATTCATTGAAATCCAAATTTAAATAGCTACAACTTTCATGTTATAGACTTTTTCTAAATCATCCATCGATAATGCCAAAAATTGGGTACAAGTTACACCTATATCATTTTCAGCTTCATGTTCTTATGCAATTGTACCCAAAATATAAATTAAATTCAAGTTTTTCTTCATTATTTTCCTTTTCCATAGTCCTATTAGTATGTAATCACATAACTATATAACCATTAACACCCTAGGTGTTATAAGAAGGTATCTCAAACCACTATAAAAATCCTAGTCTACTATCGAGTTATTTGATTACTTGCATTATCTACTTCATTGAAATTAAAAGAGGATTTTAATTATTAAAATGAGTTCAAACAAAATTTGTATTAACCCAATTCACCGCTCTCCTCTTGGGTTGTGCCTTGCTAAAGGAACCAACAAAGTTGTTCTCAACTTAGAGGACAAATACATGATAGTGTTAGGTCCAATACGCAAGTTGTATGGCGAAACAAGAAGCCAAGTGAGATAGGAAAAACAAATTGGATGTACAAGTGTAGAAAATCAATAGCAGTGGAAGCACACAAGTACATAAAGTAATAACAACATAAGGATTATGGTGGTTTGGGCCCTCTTGACACCTACTCCATTCTCCAAGGTATCCCCAACCTTTGGTTCCACTAATAAAGTGTGGAATCACACCTCCCTTGGTTTCTAGAAATCACTAAGAACTCATGCATAACCTGGTTTCACCAAGCTCACTAAGAACTCTACAATGTTGGTTTCTTAAGAGCTCACCAGGAAACTCATACATAACCTAGATTCTAAAAAGCTTACTAGGAACTCAATCTAACACTTATAAAGTGTACAAGGAAATGCTTCTAACTAGTTTAAGATGTAAGCATAGTTAACACTCAACTATAAAAGATAAAATACTAAAAAAATTATAGTGATTTGAACTCCTTTGAGATGGAAATGATGTAGCCTTGAAGCTCTTTGATCTTGGTAGCTTGTTGGAGTGAATGCATTTGGGAAACTTTAATGGGTTGGTTGTGTTTGATCGGTGTTTAGCTTATAAAATCCTCAAGCATCCTTTTTTGTTCTTCAATGGACCTTCTGTTTATAGATTTCAAAGTAGCTTTTGAGTGTTTGGAAGATAACCATTGAAAATTAGCCATTGGAATGCCATGTCAATTTTTGAATGTTAAAACAATGAGTTTTTCAGAACATCTAAAGGTCAGAATGTTCTTTTGAAGCTCTCTCTGAAAGTTACTATAGCAGTTCACTGTAGCACATGGAAAGACAATGGGTTCAATGAGTTCAGAATGTCTAAAGGTTGAGGCTTCCCTATGAAAGTTACTGCAGCAAGTTTACTATAATAGTTAATTTAGCATGTTGGAAGATAGCAAGTTCTGAACTCTGAAGTTATGAGTTTAAAACATTTGAAGGTTGAGGCTTCCCTATGAAAATTACTATAGCACACAGGAAGACAGAGAGTTTCAAACTCTGAATTTGTGAGTTTAGAACATTTAAAGGTTGAGGCTTCCCTCAGAAAGTTACTATAGTAGTTTACTATAGCACACACATTTTGTTTTGAATAATAACAATTTCAGAACTTCTGAAGGTGAATTTCAACTCTAAAGCTTCCTCTGAAATTCAAAATCTTAACAAACTTCATTAGCTTCTAATTCAAGTTATTTAAATAAGTTTTTTGTCATAAAAAATAAACATCAAAACTCAACAAATAGAGGATATTATGGTAATAGAGAGAGATGCTAAGGCAAAGAATTGCCTCTATTGTGCCCTCTCATCCTCCAAACTTAAAAAGATTCCCTCACGTGACTCAACAAAGGAAATTTGGGATAAACTTTAAATAGTACATGAAGGAACAAATTAGGATAAGGAAATAAAAATTAACCTTCTTATGATAGAATATGAATCCTTCATTATGAAGGATTCAAAATCCATTTTTAAAATATTTGGCAAATTTCAAAAGATAACAAATGGGATGAAGAAACTTGGTGAAAAATATGAGGAGCCCAAGTTGGCAAAGAAGATTTTGAGATCTCTTCCTAGGCATTGGATACCTAAAGTAACTACAATCTAAGAAGTCAAAGACTTGGACAAGATGACAATTAATGAACTCATGGGTTCCCTAATGAACCATGAGGTATTAATGAAACAGAAGATACCAAAACAACCAAAAGGCAAGCATTCAATTGCCTTAAGAGCTGATTTAGAAAAAAGAAGAAAGTAAAAACTGAAGCATCCTCTAGTGGGGAGGATGATGAAGATATGGAGATGTTGACCTGAAGGTTCAAAACACCTCTAAAGAAGAAAAGAGTTGGAGGAAGCCCCAACAACATCAAGAACAAAGATAAGAGAAGATAAATTCCTATCTATTACAACTACAGTAAGCCATGACATATATAATATGACTGCCCAGATCTTGTGTAACACCATGGTCTGGGGCGCTACTATAACACTTGAGGTGTTGAAAATGATGGTAAATTTTATTTTTAAATTATAATGATGACTTGAGGTGAAAGAAATTAAATTTGAAATGAAATGGTACAAGTATATATAAAGTGTAGGTGAATTTAATGTAACTAGACTCTTAGATATTTGAGGAATATTATGGTGCATTTTATTAATATATTAATGGGAAAAAGTCTGGCAAGAATGTATAAGAAAAAGGAAAATAATGGAGAAAAATGGCAAGAGTATGTTAAAAAGAAACCACCTATGAAAATGGTGTCCCTTGTATCCAATTTTTAAAATATAATTTGGATGATTTAGAAATAATGATCAACTTAAAAGTTGTAGCAGTTGAAATTATATTTGCAACAAATTAAGAATCACATGATTTGGATATTGTATGAGGAAATTATTTCTAATGCACCAAAACTATTCATGGTGAATAATTAAGGACGAAAATGACGAGATTAACTTGATAAATTTAAAATTTTTAGTATTATTTATGCAAACTAATTTTAACAATTTTTTATGGAAGACCCATTGAGACAAATATATGTATATAATGTGGATTTACAAATGATTTATTGACTTTTACGTGATATTGAGGTTTAATTATTAAGTGGGCGAGTAATGGCCAAAATTTTGATTAAGGCAAGATAATCATGATTTGATGATATTAATTTAATTTATTTCAAAAAAATTATTTAAGTAATTAATTTATTTAAGGATGGAATAATTAAATAGTGCATTAAGTACATTTAAATGATGAGATTAAGGTGGAAATCAGGTTGCACGTGCATGAGGTGCAAAATACCTATGAATTACCAAAATGGAGCAAGTTAAAATGCTCCGTTACTTTCATACCATGACCAAAAAGCCCACCCTTTTCATTTTTTGCTGCTACCCTCTTTCCCCCTTGCTCACATCCCCATTTTCTTAAAATTTTGTGGGGAAAAATCATATTTGAGACACGTAAATGCTTATCCATCAAGAAAGGAACATCATAAACTCATTTTGGACATGGGTTGGGAAAAAGGAAGGGCCTATTTTCGTGCCCCTGTTATAGTGCATGGAAGAAATGATGGAATGGAGCTTGAAATTTTCATTTTAAGGTGGAGGCAAACCCACAAATTTAGTGTAAGGTCTTCTTTCCCCTTCAACTTCAAATTCAAGTGTTGCTACAGTTTTAAATCAAATTCGTGGGGGCTGTTTAGGGTAATTAGAATGGATAATTTGTAAAATTTATGGGGGAAATGAATATGATTCATGATTTCAAAGAGTTTATGGAGAGTGGGCATAAAATTCCCATGTGTATAGCTACCCATTTCATTGGGCAGCAACATCTCAACTATTTGGTTTGAGAAATTCGTGAATATGTATGTGGGTAACAACATGGAGTGATTAGTGGCCTATGTATTTGTGATGCGAATTACTCTAAATAATCATTGTATATTGGTGAAAATAAAATCCCCTCAATGCGTGTTGCTAAAAATGACATTAAATTATGTATTTTAGGTGTTTAGTGAAATGCACATATAGAAATTTCATGGATGGTGTAAATGGGAGCAACTTGATTAGTCTATGACTTAGTTGATGCATTTGTGATGATATTATAATGCTAATTATATGAAAACAGATGGTATATATTGGAAAATGCATAGAACCTACATCGTATTGTTGAAATTAATGAATTACATCAGGTAGGTTAAATATTTATTAAAATGTTTCAATGAAAAGCATGGTATAATTGAAGGGTTTCTTGGTAGCCCTTAAATGGCCATTAATTAGGCATTAAAATAGCATATTAGTTATCCTGAATCATTGAGAAAAGTAAGATTAAGGTTGGGTAGAAAAATGGGATGCACTAAAGTGTAAATTATGCATTTGTATTGCATTAGAAACATATCCATAAGTGAATAGCAATATAGGCATGTTATGGCCCTTGTGAATTATGCTTAGTTGGTTAGAAATGGTAGATGTAATGGGATAAGAATAAACCTTATTGAGAAGATTAAGGGGTTTCACCTATTTTATAACTTGAGTAGAATTTCCCATTTGAAATATATGTAACTTAAATTATGATACATATTGTATATGTAGGGTTATTGAGCATTGATTGGAAGCCAAGTCATGGAACTTGAAGATAGTGAAATTGTACCCCATTGAGGTACATAGGTTCTTTTCTGATTGAACGTAGTGTTAGATGGGGGTAGTGGTACCCCAAGTTTTGAATTTGGGCATGTATAAATGGATGGGATAGTGGACATGCTATACTTTATTAAAGATTGATGTTTATTAGGTTTGGTGAATGCATGAATATTGAGGATAACAAGTATCCCTTGGATTGACATGATTGGTGTTTCTTTATGATATAAACATGTGATTGCTGGGGATAGTGAGTAATCCAATCGCTATTCCTATGATGATGTTTATTCTTATGTATAAATGTTTAGATGAAAGGGATAAAGAATACCCCATGTGTTTAATTATATATGTGTGAATGGGTGTATTGATGAGGATAATGGATATCCCAGTAACCTTCTTTTGTGAATGAAAAGGTGGATGATATAAAGAATATCCCATGTTTTTTGTACAATGATGATAATTATAATAAAAATGCCTGGTGATAAGGCGATATATGAATGTCAAATTGGAGCATAAATTAGCATGAGGCTATGAGAGCCTATAATATGAGATTGTGTGATCATTCGTACATGAGTGTGACTACATGGATGCTATATTTAGCATGTCCTGGACATGCATTGATGTTATAATTGATTATGCTTATTAGTGATTTATTTGATATCATTTTTATTGAATTGCCTACTTACTAAGTTCACTCGAGACTCACGCCTTCTTATTTTAACTTTTAGTTGGCAAGTCAGGTAAAGAATCCCAACTGTGGGTTGGGACTTGTGAGCAAGAATTGAAGATTTTTTATCATGGTATGATAACTTGGGATTGGAATCCCTTCATGTATATGTATTTAAAAATTAATCAAATTTCTCTAATGATGCTATTGATATTTAAGAAAATCAAAATGATGTATATTGTATAGTATTGGCATGTCATAGTGATGAAATTGTGAATGGATTTGTGTGATCACCATCATGATTCGGTTTTGACCTTGAGCATGCAACTGTGGGTGAGTTGGGCTATTGTGGATGTATGTTTTCTAGTTTATGTCACTGCTTTATAGTCATTGAAATTATAACTACATATGATAAATAATTGTACCAGTATATAACTTTATATTTCTAGGTAGACTTTGTCAGACTTTTAGCAAAATATTTCCCTTAAAAATAGATAATTATAGGATAATGGTGAAATGCAAAAGCCCCTAGGTGGGGTGTTATAGCTACCTATTTACCATTCAAAAGAGAACTTCCCACAGAGTCTCCAATTTTCAGATTCATACTTGTACAACTATTCCCACATAATCTCACACATCTAGAAACATTGTTACACATAAAAAAACACACTCCAAAATCACAAGTCACATTGTGATGATAATTAAAAATACTCGTATACACAGACATTCCACTATTATGACTTGTTAGTGCAATTAATTCATACATGACTTAATATACATAAAGTTTGAATAACATGGAATTCAAACATCAAAAGGCACCAAATTAGCCCAATGGTCACAGCCTATCCTGATCATGAGCTCTAACCCCATGTTGGGCTCTGTTTTTTGAGCTATTAGCTAAAAACTACAAATAAAACAAAGTGAGTCTGGGAAAAATCAGTAAGTAGGTAAAGTAAAAAATAGTAGCAAACAAATCATAGAAAATCATGATTCAATCCATTACACATATACTTCCATGACATGTTGAATTTCAGGACAATGCAACAATGTTCAAATGCACATAAAGCATATGCTTGCATACTCCAGGCTCATATACAGACTCACTGTTAACTCATCCTCGTAATCAAGACTCACTTACCACCTCATCATTAGGGCATCCTCATCCATGTATATTCATCATCATATCATTGCTATGGCGAACTCTTTCTCAGAATAATCAGAAATAACAATATCATCCTCTTCCCTCTTCGATGTACAATTAGTCTAACCCTATATCTCTAGCTACGAAGCTTGCCAAGTCCACAATAGCTCCACCACTGTCCTCTATGGTACCCCCCCATCCATCCACATCTAATGAAGAAATCAAATATATCATACTCACAAGTCACAAGGCCTCACTATCCAAGATTACAAATCATGTACTTCACAAGTATCACATCATTCTCATGTCACTAAGGCATATCCACGCCTGATGAGTGTTGTATTAGATCTATATATGTTTGTGCCACCAAGGCACTATCATAGCCATATCATGCCTATGCCACCCAGGCACCCTCATGCCCATATCATATTTGTGCCACTCAGGCACTGTTATGACCATAACATAATCGTGCCACCCAAGCACTATCATGTCCATATCATATCCCTACACAATTGCCATGCGCCATGCCATATTTTTTCCTTTTTAAAGCCTCCAAGACATGCCACAACAAGTCCCTCTGAGAAAACCACACAAAATCACAAAGAAAATTCACATGCACTGTAGTTGTACTAGCACCGTGGTGCCCATCCTATTGCCCACCAAACAAGCATGTTGAATGGGGTGGCGCTGCAATGCCCAATTCGCTACCCCTATTTTTTGCACCATTTTTTCTCCACCTAGATCTTTTTCAACCATCCCAATTCATTAGCCATATTCATGCCTTTAATCCCTTAATACCTAATTATTAAAGCATCCTCACATATCATATGATTCAACCATGTCCATGATAACTCATAACTTATAATGGCATGCCATGCAATGTTATGTAATATGATGCAAAACAAACCAACGGAACACACATGATTGAATCCAATTTCCAATTTGCATTCAAATCATGGTATAATATCATAAATGTCATTCAAATATCATTCGAAACACGGTGCCATATTCAAAATCATGGGATATACTCTATACCTTGCAAAATCATGGGATACACTCTATCCCCCTAAGTTTTCACATTCATGTATAAGATTAAAAGAAACCTACTTAAACCTACTTACCTTGGTAGATACAATTACACACTCGTTGATTTCAAGTTTAACAGCTTGATCCCAACTTGAGGTCCAATGGATCCTACACATAGCACATATGCCCCATTTAAAATTGATATATGTTTAAACAAGAGATCCAACATTAGAATTCATCTACTCCTCATTAGGATATATCCTTATCTCATTATATAGATAGTACCTTGTTTAATGCCCAATTAACAGACGATTAAGACTGTGGTAAAGTGATGTGATTACACTTTGCTTTCAAAATATCATTTCATTGAGCAATTAACATGCATCATTCAAATTCTCAATTCCAGCAAAGTGTAGTAACTGAAATTCATTTCCAGTATCATACAATCATTGTTCACATGATTAACATCAAAATTAGCCTTACTAACTAATCCATTATGCCCCAAACTCCCATAATTCTCTTTCCAAATCTAGAATATGCTATGCAAGGCTAACATGTTGCTATTTAATTCATGAACAATCATCTAGATAAATTTCCCATGGCTAATTTACACCATAATCTTCATAATTAAACATCCTACTCAATCCCTCATGAAATTACAAGAATAACAGAGTCTAGTTCATAGCATAGCTCCATGAGGTTACGAGACATCACCTCGATTAAAATAGAATTTACAAATTAGTTTGAGAAAAAGACTTATGTAATAGCCTACCTAAGGGCCTATGCATTTTGATTATCTTTTATCCCGAATAAGGATTCTATCGAAAGTTTGATAGAGTCTCCCTTGAAAGATAAGGGTTTCTGCACCTGTACAACATTCTATATTTCATTCTCACATCATATCACTAACACAATTAACATGACAAACACCCACACTGCCCAGAATCATAAGATAAGCTGCATTGTAATGGCAAGGTATAACAAGACCTGTAAAAAAAATATATAGGTATAATCCTCATAATGATATGCCAATATAATTATATCATACATACCCAATACACCTTAAGAATTGAAACCTTTCTAATTTCAAATTTATACACATTAAATGTCATATCCACATATGAGTTCCAAACTCTAATTCATGCATACAGCATAAACATTGTCCCTTTCTCTCAGTCATGAGTGCCAACCCCAATTGGGCTCCATCATCTGGCCTATTAACTAAAAATGGCAAAAAAATGGTTTGAGTCTGAGCAAACTTAGTAAGTAGGCAAAGTGAAAAACTGTAAGAAAATAGTGAAAGAGAAGAGCATGCTCAAATACATATACTCAATCTAAGCAATATATAAATCCATTGTATGCTAAATGTCATGAAAATGCAACATGTAACCATACCCACAATACACATGTCTTCATTTCTAGAACCTAACTCACTCATATCAGACATACTCTCCAAATACATCATTATCATTGAGTCATACTCATAACCAAGACTCATGTACAATGACATCATTATGATATCCTCATCAAGACACATACTTTATTAATGCATCATTATCAGGACTTACTAAAGACAAAGAAATCACTCTCCCCCTCTTTGATTTGCAGATGGTCCATCCCTGTGTCCCTAGTTAGAAGCCTGCCAAGTCCACCTCCTGCAGTGCTGGAAATTCACCACTTGCAAAGTCCTAGGAGTGCCCTGCTCTCATCGCTCCACGGGGATCATAGCGGGCTCACCAATACCAACCACATCTATTGAGAAATTCAAATGTATCAAACTTACAATTACAATTCAACATCGCTTAAGTATCATGACATCCCAATCTCAAGATATCACTATCTCAGGCCATTAAAACCAATATCTAGCCACACAGGCTCCATATGCCACATGGGCAACCAATCAGCCACACAAGCAACCATTAGCCACACAGGCTATACATACTACATAGGCATTCAGCAAGCCACAGGCTATACACTAACCCACATAGCATATATCATATATCTACTCATATAACTCAATCACATGCCTGTTAATACTATGCTTAACTCATGTCAAATGGCTAAAAACTGAATCACAATATAATACAATGAAAACTCAAATCATGATATAATATGCATGCAATCAAATCCAAACATAAAATAGTTTCGTAATTTCAATTACACATTTCAAACCAAATATCGATAAAATTTGGTGCCCGTATGCCAGTGTAGAAGATCATGTCTAATCATGCATGAATTCGGAAAAAACCTACTTACCTCAATTCTTCACAAATCCAGATTTCTTCCTTCTATGCTAAGTAACTAAAATAATCCACACTTTCAATCAAGTCTAAATCCTACATTCATCATAACATATTAAATTGTTTATGTGCCACAATTATGCAAATTAATATCCCTTACATTATCACCACCTTAACCAAGTTCAATTCTAGGGTTTTCTGTTCCCATTCACCAATTCAATGTTTCTACACTTTATACAGCATCTCTTAAAGTAATAATCATTCTACTTATCATGTTTTTCAATTTATAATTTGGTAATTTCATTATTTGCAAAACAGCCCCTAAGTTTTGCATAATTGCCTTCTTATTGATAAATTCTCATACATGATTCATCCTAGTCATGTTTCCATACGATTCTGCTTCATTATTGACATTATTAAACACACTAATCATCAATAATCATTCATAACATGTTCCACATGATCTTTATAAAGTAAACAGCCCTTAAATTCATGATTTTCAATTTAATCTTTCATGTCAATATAAATTTACATTAATCTTATCATATACAACCCATAAATCATTGTTAAATTCATGAATTACATTCACCATATTTTCAACTAAGTAAACAACCCTAGTTTTTACATATTCCATGAAAATAATTAGGGTTTTTCATTATAATATTAATCCCCTTCAATTTTACATGAAAATCACACCCAACACAACTCAATTCATACCCTTTTCTAGGGTAATTAGGGTTCTCACACACTATTCACCAAATGGGTGAATTTTTTCAACTAATTCATTTTCTTATTTTCTTTCACACACTCATATGTTTACCCTATTTCCTCAATCGGAGCCATGGGATGAGTCTTACATCATGAGATGATCAACTTAAGCCCAATATTGGATAGAAAAATGTATCAACTACATAACTTTAAATCTCAACCATTAAACACCTTATTCTTCACTACATAATGATTTTACATTCATTCTTTCCAAAATTTAAATAAAATATTCATAAAAATGATAGTAATAAGATCAATGGGTCAAACTTACTAACAAAACTTTTATTTTAATCAAATCTTCATGTTTAATTTGCTCAAGTTCTAATTTCACATCCAAACTCCATCTCATATTAATATTAAAATTTTGGTAGCTATCTTCTTAATCCTCCACATGTCCCACTATCACATAATTATTTTGGGTATAATTAAATCATCAACTTCAATAGCTATATAAGCACTTTTAATCACACCTAAATTGGGCAGCAATCTGATCAGCAATTAACATTTAAGATTTTCATAAAATCCAATTTTAACTAAATACACATGTCATTGTAACCAATGTAACTTGTCTCAAATATTTGGCACATATGGGGGCTGATTCATCAAAAGTGGTAAACATAAAAGTTGTATCCTTTATTGTGAATTTTCTAATGAATCAAAAATCACTAATTCTAATTTCTCATGGAAAAGTTATAACCCAACACTACAATGATCTCCAATCCAAGTGGCATCACTTTGTGAGACCCACAAATCAAAATATAGGCATAATTAGGAATTATGGTCAACATTAAAGTTGTAGTCTTTGAAATTATCTAAAGAAAGCAAAAAAATCATCCAATTCTGAGTTTGTATGAAGAAGTTATGGTTAAAATGCTAAAACTATTCAAGAAAAGTAAAATTTCCAAAAATCATATTAAATTTCCTAATTTACATTAAAAAACCAATATATTCAAATATTCAAGTACAAAATTATCAAAATTAACACCCTAGGTGTTATAATAGCGATCCATGAAGATGAGGTAACTTCTCAAACTGACCCTTCTAAACTTGAAGAAATGTTGAATGGGTTATATTTAGACTTCAACGCCTTAAAAGCCAAGTATACTAAAACTAAAAAGAGGTAACTAAAATAAAAGAAGAGTGCTTCCAAAAACATTCAAAAAATATCAAGCTCAAGAAAAATCAAATTATTCAAAATAAGCTTGATCAAGTCAAGGTAAAATACAATCCATTAAAGAAAATCTTGACATCCACCTTACTGAAATTAAAACCTATAAAGAAAGGTGGCAATATCAAAAGAAAACAAATAAGAACGTTCATAGAAAACCTAGACCCACAAAGAAACAAATTTGTGTTACAAAATCAAAAGTAGTAGGTGTAAATGCTACAATTATTACAAAAAGTTTTTGCCACTAACCCACCTGGACCCATTTCCAAATGGGTAACAAAACTTAAAGCATAACTTTGTCTGTTAAGGTATGCTTGAGAGCTACAAGGAGCAATATGTGGTATATAGATAGTAGTTACTCAAGGCATATGATAGGGGAGGAGTTGTTCATAGAATTGAAAGCAAAAAGTAGAGGAACAGTTATCTTTGGTGATAATAGAAAAGGTAGAGTAGTTGGGATTCATAAGCTCAACCAACCACAATTTATAATTATTTCTAACATTTTATTAGTTGATGGAATAAAATATAATCTGTTAAGTGTGCACCAATTCTATGATAATGACTACAAAGTTATGTTTGAATCCCAAGGCTATTTAATTTTAGATGAAAATAACTCTATTGTAGTATATAGAAAAAGGCATGGAAATGAATATTTAGTTGAATTATGTCAAAATCCAAACTAAATACCTTGTTGTAAATAACAATGAATCCTTGTTGTGACATAAAAGACTAGGTCATGCTAATAAACAAATGATAGAAAAGATGTATAATAAAGAATTCATTTTTGGCTTATAAAAATTGAAATTTGACAAAGATGAGTTGTGTGAGGTTTGCTTAAAGGGAAAGCCAGTAAAGAAATTCTTTAAACCTCGAAAAGAAATCTATACAACTAAACTACTTCAATTGCTACACATGGACCTAGCTGGACCAACAAAAAGTAGGAGCCTAGGAGGGAAATATAATGCTTATATAATTGTAGATGATTGCTCAAGGTTTACATGGATAATGTTTCTTACATCAAAAGATGAGATCTTTTCATTCTTCAAAATATTTATTAAGTGAGTACAAAATGAACAAAGTTCTCATATTTATTAATATTAGAATGATCATAATAGAGAGTTTGAGAACCATAAATTTATTACCTTCTTTGAATGTAATGGAATACTTCACACATTCTTTGCATCAACAATACCTCGATAAAATGGAGTAGCAAAAAGAACGAAAAGGTCCTTGCAAGAAATGACGAGAACCATGTTGAGAGAATATGATATACTTTAATACTTTTGGGCTGAGGTAATGAATATTACATATTATATAATCAATAGAGTTTATGTCAACCCAATAGTAAAAAAAACTCCATTTAAATTGTACTATGGAAGGAAACCAAATATATCTTATTTTCATACAATTGTTTATGAATGCTACATTCTTAACAATGGAAAAGATAAACTTAGAAAATTTGATAAGAAATCTAATGAAGGGATATTTCTTGGCTATTCCATTATTAGCAAGGCATTTAGAGTCTAAAATAAAAGAATTAACATTGTGGAGGAATTAATACATGATAAATTTGATGAATACACTATTGAATCTTGATGTATAGTTTTGATGACAAAAAAAATTGTCTAAGACTTAACCTATACTAAAGAAGTTTTGCTAAGATTTGAAGTGATATATGCAAAAGAATGTCTCATGGAATGTATATCTGTATGACTCAAAAGGATAGAATTAAGCTTGAGGCATTCAATGATAAGTGGATGGATGATACGCTATGCTCTAACATGTTTAAAATTAAGCCATTGACTAAAGAAAACCAAAGGAATAGATGAAACATGAATTTACATGAGTTATCAACTTGAATACTTTTTATGGTTCTCTAAAGCATTTGAAAAAAGGAAACTTTTAATGATCCAACTTGCATTAAACTTATTTTATTATGATTTGGGTTAATATATGTTTAAAATGGATTACCATGTTTAAGGGCTAAAATAATACATAGCCACAGTACCTGTAATAGTACCATGGGAACTATAGTAACAGGATGGTTACTATTCATATCACTTGTGGAACTTGGAGGTGCCTATGCCTATGACCTACGATGCAGCCAATACTACCGCCACCTCCACCTATCGCTTACGATCTTCTAGAGAGTATGGAATTTTTTTAGCTCCAGTAAAATCCTACAGTAATAGTGATAAAATAACTACTACAGTACCACTATTCATATCACCTACTAAAATGCAGCCACATGCCCTATTGCCTACCATTGTTATATGAATTACTACAGTAGCATTGCTACAGTAATAATGTTACAGTAATAAGAAGCGATGACTATTTTTATATTGCCTGCTATACCCCAGGCACTTGCCATACTGCCTGAAGCCATCTAATGTGTAGAAACATTTTTTTCATACCCCCTGCGACACCATAACCTTCTGCACCTATCACCTGCCCCACAACTGATATCTTAGCCTCCATCCATACTACTTGCTACTTCAATGGTTGAAAATGTAGCCATTGAAACACCTTGAAATTTTGCCTCATTGCTTTCAATGTTCAAGTTTTTAAGAGATCTATAAAGGGAGATGTCTAGGGACATTCAAAAGGTTGTTGCAAGTGTTTATTGAGCCTCAAATCTTAAAATATCTTTGTAACTCGAAAAGCTAAAGCTTTCAATTTTCGTAAATTCTCTTTCAAGGCTTCCAACTACTACAAGTGGGATTCAAGTTAGCTATAAACTTTGAGTATTCAAGTGCTCTTATATTAAAGAAGTATTCAAGCATCTAACTTCTACAAATCAAACATCAAGGCTCTCTAAAAAAAATAGGCAAGACTTCAAATCATCAAGAAAGCATTCAATTTGTCATCTTCAACTACATTCAAAGCTTCCCCTATGCCTACAAAGAAACACACTCAAAAGTGTAATTTTCTTCTTTCTTATTTTCATTTGTGTGTTCCTTGAGTTGGTGTTGGGGACTAAGCTTAAGAAGAACAAGGGTGATTATTGGAGTGTATTTCACAATTAACTGGTTGGTTGAAATTTAGAAGAGTATAAGAGACACTAAGTGTTTATGCCCTCTAAAACTAGAATCTAGAAGAATGCAAGAGGCACTAAGTGTTCACACCCCCTTAAGCTATAATTAAGAAGCATTTAGTGGCACTAAGTTGTATTGTGTTTGAACTAGTGGCACCTGAGACACAAAGGGTATGTGCATGGAATAGTGGAGTAGGGAGGTTATCTCGAACCACTATATATCATGTCTCCTTTGTGTGATTTCTC